>JBBBDQ010001438.1:160000-362500 GCA_037127315.1 Ascarosepion bandense | reverse complement strand
CTTTGATAATCCTTTTTAATACTTGATTAAGAGATCCTTGGATGTATGGTATACAAGATAAATGAAAACCCCATACAATTATTATATTTTGGTCAGTTTCCATAAAATGAAGATCCATAATAATAAAAATAATTCCTGGTTAATAAAAACTCTCATGAATCGTAAGGTCAGTTCTTAAGCGACACTGATTAAAAAAATTCTACATGACAGGTATGGTAAAGATATTTAGATCAGGACTCGTAGTCGTACAAAAGAATCGTCAGTACAACAGCAGTAGACCTCGATCTTTATATTTGGGGTGGTTGTTTTTCATACTGTCCTACGCTGACTTTTAAAATCACAGTTACCCTTTGTCAGACGGTTTTTATCTCCTTCCAAATTCTGATATTAGCGTAGATGAAACTTCCGAGGTAGTAGCATTACTAGACGGCATTCAGCTTCATTTGATTAATGGACATATTAACGGATATGTTATGGAAAGGTGGCCGAGTGATTTCTGACTATTCACCAAGTTAGAATATCACCATGGTCTTTTTTCAGGAAGATGACTTTTTGTTATTATGAGGCTGAAAAGTTCCTCTAAGCCATACGACTAGTTGACCTAAGCTTTGTGAGTGAAAATTGGTAGACGGAATACTTGGGAACCGTCGAGGGTTTCTGTTGATGGTTGAGCTAACTGAAGTTTTGATCCTGCTCTCCTTGTTCAGACAGTTGTTCACGTTAGATAACTTGAACTCTCTCAGAAATTCTAAGAGTCGCTCAGTATAGTTGTAGTAAAAACCACTGTGGAAGTTGAACAAATGTGCCTGAACATTCACCTGCAACGATGATTATTTAACCGACCTAGTGAATTGGAATCCTCGGATACGAGTGTTTGTGCCATTTACGTTTATTTTTGTTAAATACATGGTGGGTACTCTTTTTATTGTGTGACAGGTTGATGGAGGACTTGATTCGTTTTTGTGCTGGTTTTGATACTGTAAAAATCAGTTCGAATTTTTAAAACTATATGATCCACAAAGAAGAGGGTTCTTTTTAGAACACTCTATAATTATTACATTTTAAGGCTTCTTTAGAATCATATCTCTTTAGAATGTAGTTCTTCCCAATGAAATTTTCTTTCCTACCCTTCTCCCTATCCACTTATAAAAGCTTGTTATTTCGGTTACTGTTTCCTTCTTTCTTTCAATAGATCCTGTGGCCGTCAAATTCCTAACGCCTTCTTTTCTAATGATGTTTCCTAGAAATGTCAAATATTTTTATCTGATTTAATTTATAATTTTCATTTTTTTCATTTTCTTTAAAACTTTCTCGTTACTCATTTACTTTGTCCATGGTTTTCTAAGCTTCTTTCTATAGAACCATATATTTGCTAAATAATGTTTTCTGTTCCTTTCTGAGAAAATTATCCAGCACTTACTATGATACAGAAGGACTGGTATTAAATAGCTGTTTAACACTTTTTCATTGTTTCAAACAAAATGCTCTTGTTTTTTTTAAAATAATATATTTACTTTTTCAGAAGGCATCACTTGCTCTTCCAGAACGCTTCCAAAGTTTGATATAAACACATTCTGTTGTTCGTGAAATCATTTTCCAGATCATTCAATTTTTCGATATGCCTTTCTGTGATTTTTCGAATGCATAGCTCCTATAAAATACACTTTTAGAGATAGAGAATAACTTGATTAAATCCTAATAATCAAGTAAAACTTTGCCCGACCAATTTATATGTGAAAATAAGTAATGCTCAATTCTGGTCAGAAACCTAAGTAGATGCTTAACAAAATTTAGTTGGCATACGTCTATTGTATCGGGAACTATGTGGCATAAAATGCCTACATAACTCATAATATATTGCATTATTTTGATCTTAAATTTCCTGGGACTAGTTTAACTAGTGAAATGTTCCAGAAATACATTTTAAAATATTCTGAGAGAAAAAAAAAGTCATTCATTTCATGCGTTTACAAATTTGCAGAAAAACTTTTATGGAAATATTTGCAGTGATGTTTTCAAAGGTGAATATTTTTACATATATTTCTGTTATCAATGCATATTAGATTAAAATATATTAAAAAAGATTTTCCACGTTTGACGCGGCCACTTTGGGCCAGCGTTTTACTCCACACGTCAGCCTACTGCAGTGTAAATATTCACCATTAAAATTACAGTAGATATTCATTCGGTTTGGATAGTCTGACACAAGGATGCAATATATGACTCCACAGTTAGGTGAAATCTCAAAAGCCATGATTAGCAAAACTTCCTTATCCAAATAAAGCTCGGTTTTTGATTATCCTCTTCATTGTAATAAAGGTTTTTGAGTATTTATTTGCGTATATATATATACATTATTTTAATCATTTCACCCCGTGAAAGGCGGAAATGCCACTGATGTGCAGGGGGCTACATAACTGTAAAAAGATTAATTAGAAAAGAGTGAGGAGTACAGACTAGTTAGAAAGGAGCAATAGAAGGCTGAGAAAGCAGGTGCGATGACAGATACATAGGTGGAGAGAAAGGGATGGTTATACAGGGGTGGGGAGAGAGCTAGAGTCCAGTGGTTAGTAGATGAGTATTGACATTGCATTTAAATTTCTGGAGGTTGTAGCCATCAGGAAAGCAAGAATACGGGAGCGAGTTCCACAGGCGGGAAGTGCGAGAGAAGAAGCTGCAGGTGTAGAATTGTTGTCTGCATTTGGCTAACCTGACTGTGAATGGGTGGGACCCAGTTGCCAGTCTGGTTGCACGAGTAAACACCTGTTGAGGAGGCACCAGTGACTTAAGTTCGTTCGAGCAGAAGCCATGAAAGTATTTATAGAACAGACAAAGGGAGGCCACATTTCGATGGTGGGGAAGTGGCTGCAGTCGAGCCGCCAGATCAGTACCTATCACATTACAGACTCTCCTTTGGAGCGTGTCAAGAACACTGAGGAGAACGACAGGGGCGCCTGACCATAGATGGCAGCAGTACTCCATGCACGGACTTGTATATATGCAGGATGGATTCAGGTGTAAAAAACATCCTGGATCGACATAGTGACCCAACCTTCTTAGCAGTAGATTTTGCTATGGATTCAATATAGTGGTTCCATTTGAGGTCTGAGGACAGGGTAATTCCGAAGAGGCGTAGTATATTGCTCTCCGGGAGAATCGCTTGGTCCATGCTTTTGGGAGGCAGGAGAGGTTGCCTGTAATGGTTGACAGACAACAGCTTGGTCTTAGACGAATTGAAGTTGACAAGCCACTTCTTGCCTCAGTTCACCACAGAGTGTAGATCCCGTTCAAGGTCCGCAGCGAGATTATGTCTGTCCGCCACGACAGGTTTCTTACTGGTGCGGGAGTATATTGTAGTGTCATTTGCGTAGATGCCTACTTGGGACTTGATCTCATCTGGGAGGTCGTTAATAAAAATAAGGAAGAGCGTCGGGCCCAGGATAGAGCCCTGTGGGACATCAGCATTCGTGCTGTAGGATGAAGAGGCACGCCCATTCAAAATGACCTTCATTTTGCGGTTTATTTAGAAAAGATTGGATTAGGTCAAGCAGGCGACCGGTAATACCGTAACCCCGTAGTTTGCATAGGAGGCCAGAGTGCCAAACCCTGTTGAAAGCCTGGAGATGTTCAGAGCAACTGCGTGAGCCTCATCAGTCTCATCAAGGGCCTGTTGCATGTACTCCGTTACAGTTGATAGCAGGTCGGCCCTTGGACTTGGCATAGATATGAAAATATTTTTATAAGTACAAAATTTAATTGAAGAAATAAAAGTGTGGACTTCATTGTTACACATTATGACATAGTAATAAAAAGGCGAAGCACCTTTTAAAGAATAGAAAGTGTGCAGCGAATTTTAGTGGAGGTTGGTTCATCGATGTGTCCCGATCTCACTCTTTATTCCATCTTAAGGTGCTAAAGGCTTTACATATTGGGTCTCGTAAACTTTCACTTTGCAAACAGTGTAAGTTGTTGGGGCTCGATATTATTAGCCTCTAGCTCCTTGCATTCATAATTGTTCCCTCATTTTCCATGACATTTTCCATGACACACTTTATTTTAATTAAAATCTCTCGATGATTTAGTACACACACACACACACACACACACACACACACACACACACACATATATATATATATATATATATATATATATATATATATATATATATTCCATCCTGTAACGCTCAGGGAAGGTAACCTGAGAAGAAAAATCTACTAATCCTTGCAAATATTTTGCTATCATTTTCGAAAGCAGGGGTACATCCGTGTAAAATAACAAGTAAAATCAAGATATTTAAATACAACTAAGTAAAAAAGGAAAAAAATGTACAGATTTTTAATTCTTAGCTAAAACTGTATACTGCTGATAATTTAGTTATTAATGAACGGTTTTTTTTAATCATATCACCCCGAGCAAGGCGGTAACGCCACTGATGTGCAGGGGGCTACATAAAAGTGAAAAGATTGAGGGATGAGCATCTTCACCCGTTCAATAAACGTGAGTGGAGTGTGAATCGGGCGATAGTTTAGTCTATCTACTCCAATTGAAAAAAAAAGAGGAAAAGAATGGAAATGAGTAAAATATTGGAAAAGAGAAAGCCGGAACCCACATCCTAAACAGGAAACAAGGGATGATCCTTTTCACCCATTCAATAAACGTGGGTGGAGTGTGAACCGGGCGATAGTTTAGTCTATCTACTCCAATTTAAAAAAAAAGAGGAAAAGAATGGAAATGAGTAAAATATTGGAAAAGAGAAAACCGGAAACCACATCCTAAACAGGAAACAAGGGATGAGCTTCTTCACCCGTTCAATAAACGTGGGTGGTTTTATCACCAGGTCTTACATCCATATTAAAATCTCGACCTGACGATGTTATTAGGTTGATGTTTTTGTAGCAATTAGCCTTGTAGCGTTGTAGCTCAAAAGTATTTTTGGCGCTGTCTAATCGTTAATTATTTTATAATCAATTAACCCTACACAAGGCAGGACGGCCGCTAGTGCACAGAGTGTTACAGTGAAAGAAAAGACTGGTTTCAGAGGGGATTAAGGAAAGAAATCAAGGTGAACGGAATTCTCGAAGATAGAAAAAGGCAATTGACATCTCCTTTAATTTTTTGAAGATTGTAGTTTTCAGGGAATCAACTAAGCGACAGGGAGTTCCAAAAGCCGGAAGTGCGAGAAAGAAACTGTTGGAGTAGAAATAGCGTTTCAATTATGTTATCTTCTATACTAAATCTTTTATATCCAACACAGTAATTTGAAGTGTTTAACATTTACTAAGACCACAGCCAGAATGTTTTGGGTAGATCCAGGATGTATTCCACTGCTTTCATACTAATTCCAGTTCATAGTTTTTGTTTTGAAAAGGTTTATTTTAAGTCCCATTTCTTAGAAAACTTGTTAAAAGATGCTGAGTTTTTGTTTAAGATCATGGCTTACTTGAAAGCAACAAACTCATAACCGGAGATAATTTTTTGTGGTATTAGCTCCAGGCGTTAATCTATTGCGATAGCTACTGTTCTCTTTTCTGGGGGTCAATAAATTATCGTTAGTGTAAATCTTCGTCAAATCTAATAATTTATGTGGATTTAAATTCTGATAGTCGCTTGCTAAGAATAAATCTATCAATGCAAACTGAGTAGTTAATTGCTAGCATATGCGTATGTTTCTTCAATTTTCTTTCGCATAGACACACAGCATTGCTTTCGCTTTTGTTTGTTTAATCTGAATGAGCAGCAGCATGTAGCATTTCATTCTTTTGAAATTCGAGGTCGCCAAATCTTTTTATTCTGCGCAGACAACGTTCGTACTTAAATTTTTTATACCATGTCAAAATCTACAATACAGTTGGTGCATTTTTAGCGTATTCTCTAAAAAATGCGCAACATTTTTTGATCGTATTTGAGGCACGGTTTCTTCTCCAATGAATAACATTTCTAAATCTGATAAAAAAACTAAAGAATTTTTAGTAGCTTCAACACTTGCTGTTAAAATTTCAGATCATTGGGGCGAGAATTGTTCAAGTTATTAGATTAACAAATGATAAGCAATTAAATAAACACCTTATATATTAAATGTATTGTGTACTTCGAAGTGGTGCAATAGTTAGAGGAATTGTCTCGCCAGATCAATTACGATTGAATAGTTAGTTTGGTTCGGTGCACAACACTTCCAGCTTTGTACGACACCTAAGTTACGCTTTGAAGTTCATTTTGGTCACCTAGACGTGGTGTAACGGTTAGTAAGCTTGTATGGCAAGATCATTTACAACTGAAATGTTAATTCAGGCCTTTCTTTAGTTCAGGCCAAACTGTCGTTTGAGGAATGCGGGTTTCTAATCTTGCTGTTCTTACGAAGTTCCCGGGGCTTGACAAAAGTGTTTCCCGAATACGCTCTACCGTCCCTTACTATACAGATGGCCGTTTTGTTGATCATTCTTTTTTTTTAACTTTATGTGCCATTTACGAATCTGCAGTAGAGTTGGTGCATTTTTAGCGGAAATTGTCAAAATACGCACTCAGGTTTGACTGGGTTTAAGCATTCTCTAACACACAAAAGAACATTTGTTTTCCAGTGAATGACATTTCGAAATCTGAAAAGAAAACATTAAACACTGAAATTGGAATTGTTTTTATACATTATATATATATATATAATTAAATATCATTTGAACTAGAATTTGTCAAGTTATCTTAAACACCCTATATATATATATATATATATATATATATATATATATATATACAAAACTAACTTAGAGCCAACATACCTTGTTTGCTCTACTACTGCATTGAGCGCTTTAATGTTAGGGTTCTCGTCCCGGGTTTTTTTCCTTTTCAACGAGTATTTTGACGTATGTTCAAGTGCTTAGTTTGTTTCATTTTTTTATTTTCACTTTTTTCCCCTCCGCGTTTATAATCGGTGGGTCTTTCGAGATGGATTGAAATATATTATAACAATTATTAATATTATTATTAATATTGTTATTATTATTATTGTTATTGTTATATAAATATAAGTATATACGTATATATACATAAATATATGGCGTGTGTGCGTGTGTGTGTGTGTGTGCGTGCGTGCGTGTATGTGTGTAAGAATGAATAGTCCGTTTCATGGTCTTCATGTTTGAAAATCTACAGTTATTGCAAAATGTATATTTTATATCAAAATATACAACATATTTTTATAGTAAAATGAACAACAATATATTTTCATGGGAATATGATCAACAAAACAATTTTTTGCAGTAATGAAAAATCATTATATTTTAAAGTCAATTGAATACAATAAACACATTAGTATTTTAATGTATTCAATTGAATTTAAAATGGAAAAAAACAATTTGCTCTGACTGATGTTAATTTCTTTTAAGGAGAATCAAGTTTTTCACTCATTGATACTATAGGATTTGGGGAAATGATGCAGCTAATTAATTATAATTTAATCATAAAGTAATGTCATTTTCTTGAATTAATTATTTTGATTTTGATTTTTAAAATTTATAATTCGGCATTAAATAACCACGGAAAAAGAAATCAAAAACTTTAACAAATATCCAGAGAATACAAATATATTTACTATCTAATAAACAATGAGTGATTACAAATCTTCATAATATTAATAATCTGTTTATTTGTTAAAGTTTTGCATAAACGAGAAAAACTTTGGTCATATAAGAATTACCGAATACAAATAATCGAACAATTTTAATTAGATTATCTTAGACAATTTATTGAACAAATTTAAAATATATTGTTGTCCAAAATTAAGTTTTATTTTTCTAAAAAATGAAACATTTTTTCAGTAACGTCAGCTATACGATTTCTGTAAATAAATTCAAATTTCCTATCAAACGCCCTGATGGGGGAATGCCATCACCGCGAATCCTTGAGTAATCAAAGATAAATTAAATTTATTTGTTGTTAATTTTATATCTGCTAGCATTAAGAAAAATCGGTAATCTTAAAATTGTTAGCTTCCAGAAATATTCTAACATTTTTTATTGTGTAACTTATTTGCAATACTTACATTATTCAGAGTGTTTTCCTCATCTTTGTTGCCATATTCACGATATTTCAGCCGTTTTACGCTCCGACCTTCTTCAATCACTTTATACAACAACGGTGAAAAAAACTTTCTGGAAATGGCAAGATTCATGGAACAAGAACAATCTACCCCAGTGACCGAAATATTCGGGTTCAGTTCCAAATTCAAAAAAATATCTGAAGAATTCTGGAGCCTATATGAACCTAAATGTTGTGAATATAGTAACAAAGATGAGGAAAACTCTCTGAATAATGCAAATAATATTAATAATTACAATACCTAATCTTAGAAAAATAGACAGTATTATGTAACTTAATATTTTTCATACTACAGTCAATCTCACAAACATACATAGATATATACACACATATATATATACATAGAGTCAAATTCAAAATATTGAATCGACATGATTTTGATTTTGTTTTTCACTGAAGACATTTAGCTTTGAGGTGAGATGAACTTTTGTCTAGTGTTCATCTTTTGATCTTATATATATATATATATATATATATAAGTAAAAGCGGACGCGTTTTGTTCACTGACGGACATTATCAATACAATAAACGAAATGAATATATTTGAAATAAAGTATATAGAAATAGAAACAAAATGTTGCTGGTTATTAGAAAATAATAAAATGCTCAAAAATATTCATTAGGTCAGCTTGAAAATATTAGATATTTAATTACGTCATTTTGCATACTCGAAGATTTTTTTATGTGAAGTATATTGTTTTAGATTGTTATGTTGTAAGACATTAAAATGATGGATTTAACTGTTATTTTAGATTATTTCATATGTTTAGTTTTTTTTTTTGCCTTGATAATATCCCTTAGTGGATTAAACATGTCGGCTAAAACTAAATACAAATATATTGTTTGGATTGTTATGGTATATGACGTTGAAAGGATGGATTTAACAATTTTCTTTTAATTTTTTGATATTTCTTTTTTTATATGTTTAATTGGAAAAATAGGGTTTCTATTAGAAAAGGTGAGATAGGCATCCCCCCAAAAAATACCGGGGCGCAGATTAATATTTGGTAATATTTTATGGTGACTCTTGCGAGGATTGAATTATTTTCTCTTTCTATGAGTATGGCACTTTTAGGTAGAAATTATGAAATACAAGTTTTTTTGTATCTTTCTTTTAGTGAAATTGTATTTCTCAACAAATTATATCTGAAAATATATACGTACACATACGCGCGAACACATACACACACGCGCTCATGCACACACACACACACACACACACAAACATATATATATATATATATATATATATATATATATATATATAAATGTTTTCGGGTCTCCGTTCATCGGATCTGATAAAGTGATATATTGCTCCTGAAAAGTCTCAACGCATTTGATTTTTGCATATAGTTTTGTCTTTCATTCTGACCCGAGGAAGCCGAGTCCAGCACCAATGAGGTTCGCGAATCACGTCGTAAGAAATCTTCACTCATTTTTTTTTTGCATGCTATGATACATCTCACAAACACATTCACAAATCCATGTGTGTGGGTGTATGTCTAATGCCTGATATACACAATAGAATACCATAAAATACTGATAAACAACGTAGATACACTAGACATATCTTTCTTTTTAACTAAAATAAGGTTTTGATTATTCAAGTCCTTATCACTAATTTAAAAAAAAAAACGCTCAACGAGAAGTAATATCTTATTCAGGTTGGTAAATGTGATTCTGAATGCCTTTCGCAACAAATAGATCGATTTTGGTTAGTGAATCATTTCTTTCACTGCTCATCTCTTGCATGATGCCATCATAACCTATAACTCACTACGGATGTACATTGTTCTGTTCTTTATTGATAACCACTTCACAACTTTTCGGCTTTGAAGCATAGGAATGAATTTTTTTCGTAGTTTCCCCAGGCAGTGCCTCTTCCTCAACCGAGAGCTAAGGTGAATTGTCGGTGCCAGAAGCGTCCACACAAAGTGAAAAGCCTGGAGCGGAATTACTTTTGAACTCTTGCCCCATACACACGTGGGAATCTCACCACATTCTAAAACATTCCCTTTGAGTGAGCCTTCAAAAGAATATATTTATCGAAAATGTTTGTCTTGTTTTTAAAGATGGTTTTAATTTTGAAGAAAATTACATTTTTAAGTTAAAGCAAGAATAATAGCAGTAAATTAAAGGAGATTCAACTAAAATTTACGGAAGGTGTGAAATTGCCCCTAATATTAAGTCGGGAATTATGGAAGCGGATTTTCAATTTTAGATTAAACTGAACTCAGATTTTGTGCACAGCAATGTAAATATTTATGTGTGCGCGTTTTGAATTATGGAAAAATAATCTAAAAAAGTTTATATTTTTGAATTAATAGCCTGGGGTTTAACGTAACACGTGAGTAAAGTTCTGAGTCGCACAGAAAAATATATAAATATCTTTTTAAACATTTCTCTCCAAACAGGGTCATAAAAATTATTACGCTGAAAAAGGATTACTGAAAGAGAAAGTATCTGAAAAAGGAAAATAAAAGAATTGGGTCCAAGTAGACAGAATATGATGATTGATGCAAGAAGTCGGACGTAAAATTCTATAAATTAGGAGTGTGGAAGTGGAAACGATTAGCATAGAACTTACTCTCAAATATTTTATTCAACTTCTATGTGTCGTGTTCTTTCAGGATGCAGGCAAACATGGCCTTTCCTATCTTTCTATCTCTTGTAGCTCTTAACACTCTTTCTCTTGTTACTCGTCACAAGCCCTGCTCTGAGCTGGTTGTCAGTCGTCTAGTGCCTTTAAATTCATGATGCTGAGGTACCAAAGAGGAAGATTCATCAGAACAAATACCACAAAAATATTTATAGGTAAGGCAGATAAAAACATCATTACGACGGTGTAAATATGACTGAAACCGAGATGCAAGGTGATAACTAATAACATTACAGATTCTTATTTGGATTTTGTTAAAGATCTCTAGGTATTTATCAGAAACTTCGGACCCGTGGCGACAACAATATTTGAATGAAGTGATGAATGATATTTATTTTAACGCACAAGGTACAAGTTTAATTATTTTAGCTATACATACATTAAAATACATATATTACCTGGAGATAGCAAATGCTAACAGTGGATGGGCTGTCGTTAGAACTCTTGGTTGTTTTGTATTATACCTAGGTACACGAAAAGTGATAAGTCGTTTTAAAAAACGTTTTACCACACACTTTGCTTTTCTATAACTACATAGTCATTAATTATAAAATCAATGCATTCATTAAGTATCTCTAAATCTCTCACCAATTCCTTCTGCCAAGATTATTTGATTGTTTCAAATTTGGTTATCAGCAGGTTCATCAATTTCGGGGGTTAACACCTTTACGGAAGATGCTGCATCTAGTGTGTCAAAATCTATCCGATAAAAGTTGGCAGACTACTCCCTACATAATTACAAGTATATTCCTCCACAAATTTTCGATACTTCTTCATGTGCCGTTTCCTTTCACGACATAGGCGATTATGGAACGTTCACTTGCCCCTGTTGTTTGTCGCTCTTCATATTTTTTCTCTTGATATCTCTCCCACAACCTCGGTTTACCATACATTTGCACAAGCCTATCACATATGTAAACTGCTACTTTCCCCTGTCTCTCTATCCCACTATCCTTTCTGGGATTATAAGATTCTTCAGACACTTCCTTCCTGATTACGTATCCCATGAAACTCAGTTGTCACTTCCTGGTGTTAAGCATGAGTTTTCTTTTCGTTTGCATCTTCTCCAACACCACGTGGGTGCTCACGTACTCTGTCCATCGTATTCTCAGCATCCCTCTGTAAGACCATATTTCTGCTATCGAGAGCATGTCCTTCATCCTTGAAGAGATCGTCCGACATTCACTGCCATACAAAAGAACAGATAACACATAGCAAACTAGCCCTCTTTTTTGTTTCCGTTGAGATTTTACTGTCTCTCAGTACTCTGGTTAACTTATGAAATGTATCATTGTCCATGCCAATATGTCAGTGCCACACTTTCTATCCTCTTTCAGAACGTTTCTCAGGTATTTCAAATTTTTTACTTGTTTTATTTTAGTTTCTCCAATATGTAGTTGGCATATTGGTGTCATTTTATGACCATGCATTCAGTTTTCTTGACGTTTATGCTCAGTCCTTTCTTCTCGCTTTATCTTGCTACCTTCTTTAGGATGTCCTGCATTTTCCTTCCCATGTCTGCTATCAGCACCGTGTTATCTGCGTATATTGTTGGGATTTTAGCAGCCAATTACGAATCCTGACAAGACGTCTATCTGTCTCAGAATTATTTTATTATACAGGTTTAATACATCCGGTGATAAATCACATCCTTCTTTTTATAACTGCTGAATTCATTTCCTGTCCGTATGCAAGCAGTGCGATGCCAGTATAGGTTCTTGATTCTACTGTCTTTCCCGAAAATTTCGAGGTTGCTGAGCATCTCGTACAAGCCTTTCGTGCGTATTTTGTCAAGGGCTTTCACGTAGTCTATAAAGCACATATGGAGGTTCTTCTTCATCTGTATTGCTCTTCTGATAGCATTTTGAGTATGAACATTGCGTTCTTTGTTCCGGCGTCTTTAACGTTTTTTTCTAGCACATCTCTGGCCTGATTCTGCCGCGCTCTCTGTTTATCAAAATCCGGACGATGAGTTTTGTTATGTGGCTTATTAATCTGATTGTTCGGTAGAGTTCACATTCCTTTGCACATGGCTTCTTAGGTAGTGATACAAAAATTGACCTGCTAAGGTCCTTCGGTATATTGCTACTGTTGTAGATTCCATTTAATATTTCTGTGATACTGTCTACGGCAAAGCCATATAAGTCTGTCAGCGTCCTTATTAAAATACTGTATGGTCCTGCTGCTTTATTTATGTTCAATTTGTCGTTTTCACTTTTGATTTTAATATTACTGGTTTGTTGGTAGTTCTGTGCATTGCTGCTTGCTCTCTCTCTCTCTTGTAGTGAAAGAGATATCCGATATACTCATCCGATCGCTGAAATATTTTTTCTTTATCTAATATGAGCGTTTCGTCCTTTGATTTTATACATCCCCTTTGCTGAGCATGTATTTTCTCCTGATTATTCTTTTATTTTTAGGCATATCTTTTTTATGCACAATCTCTATTTATGCACAATTATAGTTGAGAAATTTTCTTTAGCATTTGTTTATTAGCTTATTTCCTTGCGTAGTTTCCTGTATTCCGTTCCTTGTCTTGGTATTGTTTTCTATCTCTTTTACAACATATCACAAATATCTTCAGTGATTCATTCATTTTTTTTCTGACGTAATTTTTTCTTTGGAATGATGCCGTTTGTGGATGTCACTAAATCTTTGTTTGTGCGTCCCATTTGCACTTTTGTTTCCAACTTGTCCTTCGTATTTCATTTTCATGCTCTCCGTGTATATTTTTTACAGGTTCTGGTCAATCACGTGTTTGATGTGCTGCAATCTGGGGGTTGCTTTATGTTTCTTTAATCGCCATAGTTTCATACTTGGTTTGCATATAACTGGCTGGTGGTCGCTTACGCATTCAGCAATCTGATAGGTTTTGCAGTGAAAAACTGCGTTACTGAATCTCTTGTAAATAGTTATATGATCAGTCTGATTATTCGTTTCTCCATCTGGACTTCTTCATGTCCATAATCGTTTTGAGAGCTTTTAGAATCAGGTGTTGATTATTATATAGTAATTCGCTGTGCACCATTGGACCCATTTTCACCGTAGCCATTGCGGCTTCCTAGTCCAAAATTGACATCCGTTTTACCTTCCCTCTCTTGGCTCTTAGTAAATCGTTTTTCTTTTAACCGACTCTCAAGAAGACGCTTCTTTGATCATTACAATCTTAACAAAGACCGTTATACACCCTCCTATCCGCACAAATTGAATCCATATCTAACCTTCTACCTGGAAAATACCGACATTTAGCTAATTTCCTCGAATGTTTGCGTTGCACTTTTTTTTTTTTTTAATATAGTCATAGACAAGAATAAAGTCATTTTCTGGTTCGTTTTAATGGTATAATTAGAATCAACTCTCAAAAATCTTACTATTATCATTTTACCTCAAGATAAGTAGACGGATAAAAATTTATTTACATTCATGTTATATTGGAATAACACTCTTTAAGATACTTATCGTTCAGTTTATTTTATTCTTAAATCACTGTTTAACAACGATATTAACCGATAGATTTTCATGAATAAATACACCCACAGCTTCATAAAGAGAAATACATTTTACAAAACAATTATATTTGTCTAATTTCCCCAAAATATTTCCAATAAAAGCTTCCAAATCTGAAAGGCTTTCTATTAAATAAGAACTTAACATTAATTTATATGGGAAAATTGAACATTCCCAGTTGTAAAAACAACATAGGATCTAAGAAAACGAATATAATGACAATATTTATAGGTGAAATTGCACACTTCTAGTTTCCTTTATTAGAATTGATCAATAAATGTATGATATGACGTGAGTTGTTTCTCCGATTCCTGCAATATTTATGGAAAATTATTCATCATTTTGAAATGAAGCCGGGCTTTGTAACATATTTTGAATGGCTATAAAGAATAGAAAAACATTGACAACGCATACTGTTGTATTTCAAGCTTACAAGAAGACACTTATAAAGTTTTCAAAGCTCGTCAACCGAACGTAGTAGATAATTTCGCCTTTACACTTTGTGAATAGCATTCATGCCCGATGAACAGCCCAGAACTTTAACAACGTAGCAGTCAAGGTAAAGGTTTGTGAGAATCAATGTTAAGCTCAGTGTTTATTGAATATAAATAAAGTACTTCTTCGATTTAAATCGTTTTTGAGAACAGAGAAAATTTATACGAATGCAGATGTTTCGTAAAATATTTTTAAAAAATCGGAAGATACCTGTATTTATTTTCAAGTCATCACTTTACTTGAAAAAGCACTTTAATTAAGTGCTTTTTCAAGTAAAGTGATGATTGAAAATAAATACTGTATATTAACGATTACCGAAGTTAAACAGCATCGAACCTGGTCACTACCTACATGGATGATTACTTGGAACACCAGGCGTTGTAAGCATGGATGTGCGCATGGCGTAATGACACAGAATTGTAAATCGGGGAGCCGAGTTTCAATTTCCGTTAGGTTTGTTATATTCACTTTTTTTTATATAATCATATCGCCCCAACCAAGGCAGTTTACTGCCACAGGTGCGCAAGTGGTTACGTAGGAGGAAAGTTATGGGAAAGAGTGACAGGTTGTAGAGGGTGTCAGGAAGTGGGTAAGAGAAGGATGAAAATACTTATGAGAGTGGAGTGGATTGAGAAAGGAGCTTGAGATAGAGGATGCAAGTTACTAAAATATAAGATGACTATTGACTTTACATTTAAATTCTTGGAGACTGTAGCTGTCGGGGAAGCAAGTAAACGGAATGGAATTCTACAGGCGGGAAGCGCCAGAGAAGAAGCTTATGGAGTAGAATTTGCGTTTACATTTTATTGGTTTGTAAGTAAAATGGTGGGGCCTAGTTGCTAATCTTGTTCCTCGAGTAAATTCATACATAGTGGGCACCAGTGAGCTCAGATCATCGGAGCAGAAGCCGTGAAAGTATTTGTAGAAGAGACACAGAGAAGCCACATTGAGCCGGTGAGTATGTGACTGTATCTGATCTACCAAGTAGATATCACATTACAGATTCTTTGTTGGATTTTGTCAAGGACACCTAGGTGGATAGCAGAGGCACCCAAACAGATATGACAGCAGTATTCAATGCACTGGCGGATGGTAAATTTATATATGTGCAGAATTGGAGTAGATAGACTAAACTATTGCCCGGTTCACACTCCACCCACGTCTATTGAACAGGTGAAGAGGCTCATCCCTTGTTTGCCCTGTTTAGGATGTGGTTTCCGGTTTTCTCTTTTCCAACCTTTTCACTCCTATGTAGCCCCCTGCACATCAGTAGCGTTACCGCCTTGCTCGGGGTGATATGATTAAAAAAAAAAAAAGGATAGTTTCAGACGGGAAAAAATTTCCTGACCTTACTCAGAGAACCGACCTTCTTAACAGCGGACTTAGCTATGGATTCTATATAGTCATTCCACTTGAGGTCTGTTGTGAAAGTTACGCTGAGAAGGCGCATAGTTTTGCTTTCAGGGACACTAGCCTGATCCATGCTAGTATGGGTTATACGCAAATAAACTTAAGAAAGTTTCAAATCACTCTCTTCTCTTCTATCTATAGGTCAATTAGTAAGAATTGTAGCACTAAATCATTATTATTATAAAAATAGTAAAAATTACTTACTTTTCGGCTTTAAACAATAGATTGATATAAACCAATTTATATTTACCAATATAAACTTTGGTAAATTTACTGATTACATGATACAATTAAATAGAAAATTTGAAAAAAATGACAAATAGTAGTGAAACAAACGGATATATGTATCTTTGAATAAATTTAAGGAGAAATATCCAACTGTTGTGTTGCAAATTGATTTCAAATCGCTACAAACTTTTGTTCAGACCAAAATATGTTTAACCACTACGGTCGCATGAAAGATTTGGGGCGACAACAATATTTAAACTGATGTGTATTTAGCTTTCTTCTTTTTTAAAACGCAAGAAGATAATTTTGCTGACATTCTTCTTGCATAACAAAGTTCTATTCGAAAAGCTGGTTTCGAGTAAAATTGGTTTTATTTGAGTGAAAATTCTATTATTTGAACAAACTAGGAAAGAATGAATTTGCTGTCACAAAATGATTTAATCATTTTCATTAAAATGAGCAAGACGAATAATTCTTTTCGTGGAAGAAATTCTGTAAAATTAGCTATGCTCACAATTTGTTTTTGACGCTGCAATAGTAATTTCACCGATTGAGAACCACAGTGTATTGGTTAGAATTAACTAATTTTACAAGAGTCAGGTATGTTGAAAGACGTGTTGTCATAATATTGTTAATAATATTATTAGTAAATTTCCGGCGCATAGAAATGGTGATTTTTTCTCCTTGCTAGAGCTAAATATATTTTTTCTGAATGACGACATTTCTCCTGGATGTTCTGAAAGTTGATGCCCTTCTATCTGCCGTGTGCTTTCAAGACGTGGGTGATCATGGGGCGACACAATTTTCTTTACTATAATGCTTTTAGTAAAATCTGATATCCTAATGTCCCATCTTATCACTGTTCTGTCAAGCCACAAGCTTGTTAGGTAGGTTGTGTGCCAATTTCTTTTGTCCCTGTTACCTTCAATAAATCTTCTGAGTGTCAACTTTTCTAATCTCCCTCTCTTCTAAATATTTCAACTGTCGCATTCAAATACTAAATACTTGTATCCTTTTTTCATTTTTTGTAAAACGTCTGTTATTCTCAGCATCCTTCTGTTACCTCAAGTACTTTTTCATACAATGCTATATAAGTGATCTGATACTGAATAACGTTTAGTATTGGTTTATTTTGTACTAAAGAGTTGCTTGTTTCTTAATAATTTGCTTAAAATTTGGAAGACATAGTTTGCTATTCTATGGAAGGGTTTTAAGACAAGAATATGTCTTCGCACCAAACTTATTCAACCTATACGAGGTAATTCTGGGAGCATTAGATGTCGTACCCAGTATATTTGGACAAGCAAAAAATTTATCTGCGGAGGCGTTAGTTAACTCCCCTAAGTGACGGGCATCCTTGGATACAAGTGACCAGCCATTCTTTTTATCGATTCGTAGAAAGATTTGTTTTCTCCGGTGCATAATGGTAATTGAATTATTAGCGATGTTATTCCTGCAGGAAAAGTCAGCAATCATCGGCTGAACAGGCAGTATTGCTGTTGGTTGGAATTTATTAAATCTTTCTATTAACACAATTTTTTATGAAAATAGTTTTCTCGAGGCCATTAATCAATTCTTTTTCGGTAATGATAAGGTTTTTTTTTCATAACGTTTTGTTAGCATAGTGCGGAAGGTCCTCATTTTGTTGTAGTCATTATTCTTTCTTTGAGTAACATTCATTTTAGTTAATGCTACTAAGACTCTAGATGTTATCCTACGATTTGTCAACGGAGGCCACAACTTGAACAACACAAGCTACGCAGATGATACAATGCTGATAGCAGACATGGAAAGGAAACGACAAGAATTCCTACAAAAGGTAGCTTAAAGGAAGTAATAAGAAAGGACTACAAATAAACTGCAAGAAAACCGAATGTATGGTTATCAGCAAAAAGAGCAGACTAAAATGCCAAATACAGGTGGGAGATATTAAAATCAAGCAGGTACAAAAATTTAAATACCTGGGAAATGTTCCAACAGAAGACGGAAAGTGCGACACAGCGACCCGAAGGTGAACTGACATGGCAAAGGAAGCGTTCCATAAGTTGAGTAGAGACAGAAAAATTTAGCTAGAAACAAAAAAAGAGTACTAGATTGCTATGTGATGTTAGTTCTTCAATATGGCAGTAAATGCTGGACATTACCATCAAAGATGAAGGAAAAACTTGAAGTAACTGAAATGTGGTTCTACAGAAGGATGCTGCCGATATCATTGATTGAGCATGTGAGCAATGATTAGCTTTTGGAAAGGATGGAAACGAAAAGGAAATTAATACTGAACATCAGGAAAAGACAACTAAAGTTCCTGAGACGTGCAATGAGGAAGGAGGGTTTGAAGAACCTGATATTAACAGGCCAGATAGAGAGAAATAGAGACAGGGGACAGCAGCAGATAACATATTTGAATTAGGCGGATGACAGCTATAGAGAGACATGGAAAGCCATGATCGCCTACGTCCTGAAATGACAGGGCACATAAGTGACTCGGTTTTTATTATTCATAACATTTCTTTGTGATTCTGTAGCTCTAGTCCATGAGGTTCAGATAAGGAGGATTCTCTTTGAAAACTATAGGCTTCATTTGCTCGAAGCTATTTTCAATAAGTGATCTCATTCACGATATGTCCTTTTTTTATAATCATGTCGATACTTAGCGTCTTTGAGGAAAAAAAGAAAGTCTGTGGAAACTTGTAGAAAGCTGCTTTCACTCAAACTCTAGCGGTAACCGCCGACTTTGTGAATATGTAAATGCATAAAATTTAATTGCAATAACATCGTATCAATAAATGATATCAACAGAATTTAGAGTCAGTTAAAGTAACTAAAGGGAAAGGATTTGGAAATTTGTTCCAGATGAAGTAATCTGTTTTAGCTCATCCGAGCAAGGCTAGTGTATATTTTAGCTTGTGTGAAGCTATAGAAAAAAATAAAAAAATAAAAAAGCTAAGGTTTTGAAAAAAAATAACGTAAGAACCTTTACATTAAAATCGTACTAATGGTCTTTTTAACTGATTCACTGTTATATGCATTAAAAAACCTTCCTAGTTGGTAGATTGGCGCAATACAGTCGTCATGGTAAGTTATGAAACATCAATACGAAGAATATTTTTGGAAGGTTAGAATCTGAAAATATTGAATCTGAAAAAATTGATCTCGATCAGACGAGTGTATTTATTCATTAGATTCATTGAAATAACTTTCACAGAAATATATCCTTCATAATTTTCTATAAACCATTTTATTGATCGATTTATATGAGTCTGAATTTTGGCTTCTGTTGAGTTCATGACAGATTTCTTGTTATCTTCGAGCATAAAACGTCTTCTCTAATGATAACAAATCACTGTATCGAGAGAGAGAGAGAGAGAGAGAGAGAGTAAAGATTAAATCTTCAAAAAACGCATATATATATATATATATATATATATATATATATATATATATATATTGGTAAAGGACTTTACGTTTTTACTCCAGGACATTCGTTGAAATGCTTTCACGCATAAATAATAATGAAAGTGGAAACGAGAATGAGTTATAAGTATTTTCTTTTTATTTTCTGGATGTTTTTCAGAAGGAAATATTGACTTAGCTTCATATTCGAGTACACATGCGTCACTCTCCACTGAGGTCTATCTTAAAAATAAAACACAAACCTATAGATAAAACCAATGAAAAAAATAAACTGTATAGAAAGTAAACAAAATAGAAAAATCAATATAAGGATGTTTTATATTCAATCTGGAATTTTTTATTCCCCCCTCCAAAGTAGAGCTACGTAAAATGGCGGAGATATAAAATAATAATAATGAAAGGGAGAAACTTGCTGTTACTTTTGCCATTGTTTATTTGAAGTGGCTTGCGGCATTTTCACAAAAACACACTTGAGAATTTTTAGAGCGGTCATACGACGTTTCTCTGGCATTTTATGAGTCTTCAATACTGAAGAACGCATAAGTGATTTTCCTCCGCTATTTGTTAAAGTCGGCCTCTCAGAGTATCCAAAGAACCGGCTGGGCAAGAAGGCTTTTCAGTAGAAAAGAAAGGAACCCATCGATACTCTAAGATTATTTAACTAAGCTGTTGACTGTGTAACGAGTATAAAGTAGAAACTGACTATTCTAGCCAGAATTATTTATTCAGTTACAATATTGTTCACGACTAGAAAAGTATAATACACGCATAAATATTAATTATTAGGTCAATTGAAAAATAGTAAATGTTAAATTACGTCATTTTGAATACTCGAAGATAATTTTTACATCTGAAGCATTTGTTTGGACTGTTAGAGTATAAGATGTTGAAATAATAGATTTTACGATTTTCCTTTGATTTTTTATATTTGTTATTTATGTTGGCTTAGGGAAGTAGTTGATTTTCCTTGATAACATCCGTCAGAGGACGAATCACGTCGACTAAAACTAAATACAATATATCTTTCACTGAATACGATCGACAAGGAAGATTTAATTATTTTTAAGTTTTCTCAAGCTCCTAACAATTTTCTGTTTTGTTGGGGATGGTAATATAAATATTATCCATAATTTTCATCGTCTCATGCGATTTCAGCCACTTCTATAGTCATTTTCAAAGGTGTCTCTGCTGTAGTTATTTTTCCTCATGTTCTGATAGTTATGTAGTCATTTATTTTTATTTCGTTTTGAAAAAGAAGCGTTTATTCCAAGCTCTCACTTACCGCACGTGACTGGAATTCGCGTGACCAACTTTCTATTAAAATTTCTAATATTCCATTTCCATTACTAAATAATGTAAGGTTGATGTTAAGAGAGAAATGTTTTATATACATTCCCTCCCTAACAGCAAGGTGTTCTTGAAATTGTGATTTATATAAAATTCTTGTGTTTTTGATCAGAATTTGTATAGTATTCCATAGAACATTAATATAGTATATTTTGTTAATTTAAGGCATAAATGTTTTAATAGATATTGCCTTGAGAATCTGTAGTTTGCTTTTGTTGTTTTCTTGGTGTAGGATAATTGTGTTAATACGCAAAAGATTATCCGTGAATATGAACGGATTTTATTAAAAATAAGCAGACATAATGTTTGCAATTTATTTAATCTGACATGTCTAAAAGAAAAGTGGCTGCCTAAATACGCACACACACACACACACACACACACACACACATATATATATATATATATATATATATATAAAGTATGAATGAATTGCTTAAATCCGACATTTTAATTAATTCATATTTTATTTCAATACATAGCTGTGTTTGATATAGACGACCCTTTTTTTCCTTTACACAAGTCTCTTTGGTCTATGTGATTAAGTAAACTTAAGAAAATGCATACGGTTTTAAAATACAAAAAAAACCCCAAAAACAGTGCAATTATTTTACATTCGAATATCCAGTAAATCCTCTTTTGAAATAATAAAAATGACGGATTAAAATAAAATCATTAATTCCTTAAAAACAGAATATATAAACCGTACTTATTCCGGTTCCTACCACTCAAGAAACGTTTTTTCGGCGTAGATTTATCCCCACTCAATTTTTGTGGGTTCGACGGGATGTTAGCAATCCGGTAGAACAAAATTAAACCTAAAAAGAGTGAAAAACTCTTAAGGAGTCGACGGACAGCTAACTAGAGGTGGTGCCTCGATAACACACCCCTTGAAAAAGCAACGGTAAACCACTCCACTACATTTTCCAAGAATATTCATAGATATGCACAATCAATTTATGAACCCTCATGGCGTCAAGGGGGTTAAACCGAAAGACACTGACTCCTCGCACCCTAAGGAGTGATATACGCAACAGATGTCACCGGACAGTCATCCAGCGATTGTTAACATTCACGGCGTAAAGGGGATAAATTTCTACAGAATTGATCCCTCGCCTGATATGAAACTGCATGAGCCACAAGTGTCGTCGGACCGCTGTCCTGCAACTGCTAGCACTAAATAAACTCTTTGAACGTGTAACGCTGAACAACTGTGGACAGCTGGAAAACGTGAAGCAGAAATGGCTCGATTAAACATAAAAATTTTAGGTATATGTGAAACGAAATGTCTCAATAAAGGAAACTTCATTAGTGACAACCACAGAATTATATACGCAGGAGGTGAAAATAATGAAAAGGGAGTCGGCCTATTACTGGATAAAGACACGAGGAATTGCGTTATGGGCTACTGCCAGATTATCTAAAACTGAAAGGGAGTCCCCTTCATATATCGATTATAGTGGAATATGCACCGACAACACAAAGTACAGAAGAAGAAATCGAATCCTTCTACTCCATACTAAACAACACCAAGGCTCTGTGCAAGTAAAAAAAATATCAGATTTCTCATGGAAGATCTAAATATCAATGTTGACAGAGAAAGAGAAGGTGAAATGGTTACCAAATTCGGATTAGAACATTGCAGTTGCCGCTTTGAGAAATAGACCCAATGTTGCACAACGAATGACCAGATAATAACCAACACCTGATTCTAAGAACACCCAAGACAATTATGGACATAGAGAAGTCCAGGAGGAGAAACGAAGAACCATTTCCACACGACGGCGACACGAAGTTATATTTATATATATTTATATCCAATTTATGTACACACTAAAAGCAAGTTCAAATCTAGGTGACGCACAAATTGCTGGCTGGTATTTTAGTTCGGTTGGCTTGCAGTTTGCCAATTTCCGAATGACCATCTTCTTCAATATCACGGGCCCAGTTTTGCCAAATTCGTCTTCAAGCTCGATTTTATAGAAAAAGCATAAAACCCGTCTGGTAAAGTTAGCTACGGGGAATTTAACTTTCCTTCTTTGTTTAAGTCATACCAGCTCGAAATGAAAACAATACCAGTTATCCATTTCGACAGAATTTTCATCCCTTCAACGCTGAGGGGAGTGTCTAAGACACGCGTGTAAAGCAATATTCTTCAGATTATATTAAACCGGGAAAAGAACAGAACAACTTATTTTAACCTGAAAAAGTAAAAGACAAGGTATTCTAGTGAAGTAAATTTAAGAAATTTCTTACTTAAAATATTGCATTATTTTTAGCTTAAATAGTTTAAGTAAGAAACTTCTTATTTTTTACTTCACTAGAATATCCTTTCCTTTACTTTTCCAGGTTTAATAAATTGTCCTGTTTTTCCAGATTAAATATAATCTTAAGAGTATACTTTTTATTCGTGCATTTTTCCATGTAATCCATAATTTTTCCAGGCATTGCTATTAATTTAATATAAATTTAATGCTGAAAACCGTATTCAAAAATATTAAAAAGAAAAACATTATAGGCACTTGATTAAAAAAACAATAAAAATGATTATTTAAAATTCATTCTGTTAATCAATTTTGATATAAAGTGATAAGCAAGCTTGAAATCTGCCTAGATTCACTTAATGTCGGACTTAAGAATATATTTCTCCCCTGTCCTGGTCGAATGACTAAAATATAAATATTCAAATAAACTAAAGAAGTATACATCAAATGTGTAACCAGCAATATTATATGCGTGTTTTGACTCAATTATTTATATATGCAGGTTAGTGATACATTTTGGTTATTTATATTTGCATATGGTCTAGCTTTCATATTGAGTACTGTAACCTATAAATATAGCATATATTTAAACTATATTTTATCATATTAGATTAGCGTGTCGAAAAGTTTATACTGTTTAGTGTAGATGAAGTTATCGCTAACATCTTTGTCACGCAAACTATATGTTTCGTTCAATTTCGCAAAAGAATCGATGAAATTTGAACAAACTGCTTTGTTTGAAACATGCTTTGCTAAAACGTCTATTTACGGATTTAGTAATTTCTTTTATTTAATTTTGTAGGACTTAATGATAAACAATATGTATATTTTTATAATTTTCTTTTTTTTCCTTTATAACGGCGAGAAATAAATTCTTAGGATTTCTTACAAATATAATTTATCTTGCGTAATTCCAAATTTGAAGACTTTGGTCTTGTAGTTTGTTCTTAGTTCTTTTAAACGAAGAGAAAACTGGAAACTGGATTCTTGTTCATATAAACATTAAAGAAAAGATATGCGAAAAACTATTGCATTTTAATTAAATGAGTATTTGTTATTTTAATCATTAAATTGTTTGTTCTTATATTAGAGGGTTTGAGTTTGAGTTTTGTTTACCTGCATATCAATCTCTGTGGGTTATTTAATGCCAAAAAGGTGGGGCTTTAAGTTATTTTTTTAATGTTTGGTTATAGTGTGAAGGTTGATTTAGTCAGATTTTAATGAATTTTTTATTGTTTTTATTGTTTTTTATTTTAGAAAACTGAAAATGTCTCCTATTTTTGTATTCAAAAATGTTTTGCTGACAATAATTTCTTTTCCTTCGAAAATGTGTTATGGTAATAATTTTTTCTTCAAAAATTTATTGTTGGTATATTTCAAAATGTATATTTTTCATAAAAGTCTATTTTTATGTATATATTTTATAAAAGTGTATTTTATAATTTCATAGTGTTTTGACCCCAGTTTAGCGGTTAAGTATTTGCCCATAGCTGGGAGCCTAACAGGTGCTACCACTCTGGATTAGGGTGGCCCTGAGGACAAGAGAAGTTAAGAGTCGGTTCCATTCTCCTTACAACCTCCTAATTAGACGCCTTGCTGCCGGATGCAGTTTATCGTCATGCCCAGGACCTCATACTACTGGGATTATTTTGTATGTTAAATAGCAAAGCGTTTAATTTTAAGATTAATGAAAATGTAATTTACTAAGTTACTTGTAAAGCCAACTAAACTTTGTACCTCATTATCTATTTACATTTCTCCCCAAAATTTGGCGTTGATCGGTCAATGTATGGCTATCTTAGAAAGTATGACAGTCTAACAAAAGTCACAGAATTAACATTATATATCTATATATATATATATATAAGAGACAGAAAGAACGAGAGAGGGTGAGATGCACGTAGTGTGTTTGCGTGTGTATTTATGTCAGTGTTTGTGTGTGTGTCTATTAATATTATATTTTTGAAATCGTTTATCGACCCAACCTAATAAAGAAGAGACGCGTGATCGCTTCAGCTTACTTAGGACGGCCTCAAAAGAAATGTATCTGTCTATAAATCAAAACCCCGTAGCCGGCATTTATTAAACCCAGTGTTCAACGTCATAGGAGAAAAAGCTGAAGCGGTTATACGGGTTTGTACGTCTTTACTGATTGTGGAGTGAGGAGGAAGTAAAGAGGCTGCGTCTGAAGTAGAAAAGACAACATCAAAGTTAAATTTATCGGCTTTCTGGACTTCTTAATTTTACTGTTTGTGAAGTTGCTCGCTTCGGTTGTTTTGGTAAAATCAGTTGGTTTGTTTGCTGAGATTTGTCTCTACCTCAACTGTTTTTATTTGTCTAGATCTCAGTTGCCAATTTTATCGTCTACAATATATATATATATATATATATATATATATATATAAACACGACCAAAAATTAATAGCGTTTCAAATAAATTTCAAAAACAATATTTCGATAGTTCCACATAAATTTAAACAACCATATTTATGCCATTTTGCGCTACTACTTTTGATGATCTTTCTGATTTCATTTCTGAACAAGTAACATTTGGATTTCTTTTCCACATTGAGAAATTACTTTCACATATGGCACCGTCTCTTTAACCCACACACATCTTCTTTGCAAAGCTTTTTTTTTTCAGGAAATAAAAGATCATCAAATTTAGAAATGTATCTCAGTTTTCCCCATTTACGATCTTAACATAAAAAGCATTTAAAATTTAAATTCTACTCTGAATTATTTATAAATAGTTTATTAATGTAGGGAAAATTAAGATATTAAATATTCAAAACACTTATCTTTATGAAAACACTTTTTTACAAAAAATACAACTGTGCTCGCTTAAATTTTAGTGTTTCGAGTATTTTGTATCTTAATTTGTCCTACATTTTTGCTTTGTGAAAATTGTATTGAGCACTTACTTATTTTATCCATGCTTTATTTTATAGAAATATCACTTTTTGCCAAAGATTGAATTCATAATCATATCTATAGTGCCACGCAAACGTTTACGACACATCTAAGCATATTTTAAATGTATTACTAATAAAATTACTTTAATCAAATTTTTACTACTTGTTGAATATATATTCATGTATTTAGTCAAACAATCATATTTGTTTTTAAAAATTGACATATCTTAATTCAAATGTTTACAACACATTTTTCTATTTACAACAGCTTTATTTTTGTATAATAGTGTTCAAATTTTACTAGAATGTTTCAAATTTGGATGGGCTTGTTTTCCAGAACGACCCATGTTAATTTTATGATTATTTTCATACATGATTAAAAGTATTACGCCTTCGTTTTTCTGTCAACCCTCTTTGGCAAAATGCGGAAAATCAAAATAATTTATCAAAACCACCTTAAACGTATATGTGACCTTTATTCAAATGGACTTGGTTATAGGAAGATATCTAGCCAGTTAAATTGAGTTCAGCTGGAACGAGAGTTCATCACTGGACAAAGTGTCATTCTATTAGTCCTCCTCAAAAAGGTTTGGTCGTCAGATAATGGTAATGGAACGTACAGCAAGATATTTGACAAAAAAAGTTGGTAACGAGCACAAATATACACTTCAAAATGTTCAGGGAGGTCTAGAAATAAGTAGAGTAAAAATGAGTACGGATACAATTAGTCGTACACTTTGTCGATATGACATCTTTTAGAGCACTCAAAAGAAATAAACCACTTCTTAAGCAAAAGGACGTTCTTGCTAGATTGACTTTTACAAATGAGCTTTGTATCACACCTCCAGTATTTTGGAGAAATGTACTTTGGTCAGACGAAAGGAAAATAGAAATTTTTGGCAGAATTACTGTAATAAAAGCCTGGAAAAAGAATCATACTGAATATTCGTCGAAAAATACTATTGCAACAGTAAAATATGGAGGCTGATCAATCATGATCTGAAATTGCTTTAATACCCAAGGTGTAAGAAACATAGTAGAGAGGAAGAATGAAGCATATTATAGGGATATTTTGAAAATAAATTTGCGTCAGAGTGCACATTTACTGGACTTCAAAACAAATTAGGTCTTTCAATAAGACAACGATCCTTAACACTACAAAATTTAAAAATCAGGATTATATTCAAACAGAATCGACATTCGATGCGGTCAAGTCAGTCCCCAGATTTCAATTAGTTTGAACACTTATGAAAAGAGCTGAAAATAAAAATTCAAAAAGGAAGAGCCTGCATGAACTAAAGAAATTTTGTTGTGAATAATAAAGATATTAGCCAAAAAATATGCCAGAAATTTGCAGGAGACTACTCTAAGCATCTACATGCTGTATTTAGCAATAACTGTTACGCTACGAAATATTAATAGATATTTAAGAAATGTATTATAAAGTTTTGCGTTATTAAATATTGATTTTTCTTCGTGGGATAATTTTATTGATTATTCTGTAAATCTGATTGTTTGACTAAAGTTTGAGCATATGTATTATTAGCAGTAAAAGTTTCATTAATATGTGTTAGATATACCTAAAGAAACATTTTTGTAATGCGTTGTAAACATTTGTAAATATGTGTGTGTGTGTGTGTGTGTGTGTGTGTGTGTGCGTGCGTGCGCGCGCGTGTGTGTAGGAATTGGAATCACATATGGATTAAATCTGAGGGAATGATAGGATGTAGAACAAATACGAAGCATTTAGATCTTTAATAGGTTTCGTGATTTTTTAAAAATTTCATCAGAATTTTTGTGAAATGAGATGCAGAAGTGAATGTTCCGCTTCATTTGAATACGGTGTTTTTCATTGGTCAAGTAAATCTCATATGTTTATGCCTTACAGTGTGTTTGTGTGCGTGTGTGTGTGCGCGCGCGTGTTTGCGTGTGTGTACTTGCGTCTGAATTCTAAAGGTTATTTTTTGTTTATCTTGTAGTGTCCGTGTATTAAATTTCTGAAGTGAGAGATAAATGTGTTGTGTGTAAGTCTTCAAACTTTCAATATTAAGAAAGGCTCAAAACTTTCTTTAACTGACACTATATATATATATATATATATATATATAGATATATAGATAGATAGATAGATAGATAAATAGGGTGCGGTGGGTAAATTATCGACATTTTCTTTATTTTTAATTTCGCGCATGTGCATTGTTTTTTTTTTGTTTGTTTAATTTTTTATCGACTGCACATTATAGTAGGGTCAGCTGGGTGCCGTCTATGAGAAAATAACATCACCTGAGACAATTTACTTTGCCTGAAATTTGGAGTTTGCATTCGCTCATGTATGAACATTTTAGAGTATTTCAGAATCAATCAGAGAACAACACAATGGATTTGGAAAGAGTTGGTTGATGCACACATTGAACATCATAGTGTTTAGACTGATCACTAGTGATAGCGATGTTATGGCTCCATTCATCTTCCCACGGGGACTCAGACTCAACACGGAAACCTACATCAAGTGGCTTGAGAAGGAAGTTCTCCCTGAATCAAGATAGTGGCGGGTGGCAGACCCTATGTCTAGCAACAGAACTCTGTGTGATTTCGCACAAGGAGGATAACACAATCTTGACTGTCAGAGAATTTCTGCGACCATATCACCCCTTAGAGCTGGCCTCCTAACTCGCCAGTCTGCAACCCTTGAATATTATGTGTAGGGCACAGTTGAGTGAGATACAAATAAAACTCCTTGTAGCACCAAAGATAAACTCAACGTAAGGATTCTGGCAACATTAACTAATTTAAACAAAGAGAACGTTCTGAAGAGTTGCAAATCGTCTGGGGGCGTGGTTGAAACTAATGGCGATTTTATTGAATAAATTTACATTTTGTATTCCAAGATATTTTGTGTAATTTTGGTAAATATATCGGTTAATATGAGATGTTAGTGTTACTTTCAGTTTGCGCAACTTAGATGACAATTTATCCATCATACCCTGTATCTATTTCGTTAAATATGACTGACAAGGAAAATTGATTTTTTTTTATTAAGTTTTTCCAGAGTTCCGTCAATAAAATATATGGACATTTTTGAACCCACTACTCCCACCAAGCGAACACTAAGAAAGAACGCAGAAAAATAAATAACAAATAATTAAATTAAATTGTCTGTCACATTTACAAAATATGTTTAAAAGACATGATGCTATCTCTATATATATATATATATATATATATATATATATATATATATATTCTACTATGCCCAACTTCTCTAAATATCTATAGTATTAGTTCCATCTATATATATATATATATATATATATATATATTTGAATATGGCCAACTTCTATAAATATCCATAGAATTAGTTCCAGAAAGAGTAGCTAAATGAATGGTCCGAAATAACATCCGGATGAAACCACCTTAGAATATATATATTGTACCCTTATAAACCTGGATGAAAGTGTTTACAATATTAGTTCAATTGTCTTGACCAGACCCACCTTATTTTAAACTTCTAGTTATGCGTTCTGGAAGTTCCTGTTATGCCTTCGAGAAAGCGTCGAATGATCAGTTAATATAAAACGCCTGAAGAAACCGAAAGTTTGAAACTATGGTAGCGTAATCGGTTGATTTTACTAATTAGAATATTTCAAGTGTCTACATGTCAAATTTTTTCTTAAAATATGTTTTGAGCAATTTTTGATATATCTGTTTACATGCCTAATTCGGCTAATAATTATATATATATATATATATATATATATATATATATATATATATATATATATTATTATTATTAGTTTGAACATTATTTTTGATCGATACTCGTATTTAAGTAGATATTCTGTTTACAATCAAAAAGTATTATATATTTATATCTAACGGCCTGATTATTTAAAATAAATTTTTATTACAAAAATGTGTGTCATTCGGCAGGTCTAAGACGTGCCAGATCACATTTTCGTTAAAAAAATTTATCGTAAATAATCAGGCCGGCAGATATAAATATATAATACAGTTTAATTAAAAACAAAATATCTACTTAAATACGAGTATCGATCAAAAATAATGTTCAAACAAATCATTACAAATTGTTGATTGTTTATAACCAACTTTCGTTAATCTTCGCTAATTTCCGTAACATGTTTACATTTGTTGACATTACGATGCATTTCAGAGAAGATATGGTTATTACGATCAATCGAAAATTGTGTTATATAGACTTGATTAAAACCTCGTTTAGACTGATGGTCATTCGTGGTCGAGAGGTCTAAGACGTGCCAGATCAGATGGTAGTTTCCTTATGTGAATAGGGGTCGCAGGTTCGAATCCTACCAAATGACACACACTTTCGTAATGAAAGTTTATCGTAAATAATCAGGCCGGTAGATATAAGTATATAATACTGTTTAATTGCAAACAGAATATCTACTTAAATACGTGCATCGATCAAAAATAATGTTCAAAGAAATCATTTCAAATTGTCAGTTGCTTATAACCAAGTTTCGTTAATCTTCGTTATATATATATATATATATATATATATATATATGTATATATATATATATACATAAATGAATAAGGAATGAAGAAAATAATTGCAACGTTGAAATCATTAATGTAAAACAGTGCTAGATATAAAATAGAGAAATTAATATTTATTATTAATTATTACTTTAGAACATGTACAAACTACAAACTACAACAAATGCAATCTTCGTTTGTGAAATCAATATATATACCATCATTATTAACTACCTGACAAGACATTGTTCTTTCAATGTCAAAAAAAAAATACAATTTTTTTGTAGTAGTTTGTGGTTTGTACAAGTACTAAAATAATATAATTTTATGTGTGTGAGAGAGGAAGAGTTGCGTGTGTGTGTGCATGTGTTTGGACCATTTATACTTTGTTTTGGTATTGACCTTGCAGTAAAATGTATCTTGCTGATATTTCACTTCTTTCGTAATTACATTTTGCTTATACAATATCAAATCATAACTTGAGATTCTATACATTCTTCTTTCCGTTCTTCGATTGTGTACCGTGTACGTTTAGGGCGATGGTGATCTTGCGCTTCTACAAACTTCTGACTCTTGTACGTTTCACTCTGCCATCTAATCATACACACTTGTTATATAATTAACTCAATATTTTTCTATGCACCTCCTTCTTTCAATAAATCTTGTGAATGTCAAAACAGACTCAGGAAAGGTACCTGTGCCTTTGTTGAAAACGAACTTAGTAAAAAGAAAAAAGGGAATAAAGGAGAAAAGTTGAGTAAAAATGAGAATTATGTATCGTGTATTATAGTTCAAGTATATATATATATATATATATATATATATATATATATATATATATATATATGGTGTCCATAAAGTCCGTGTGTACTTTGAAGAATTAAAGAAAGAAACAAAACGCCAGAAATGTAAATAGCATTGTACAAAACAAGATCATTAATAAAGAATGTAACTTCAGGGACAAAAATAAATGCCCACTTTAAGGACTTTATAATACAAAAGAAGACATTTACAAAGCCAACGTATAAATGGTCAAAGCAAAACATATTTGGGATCAACCAAAGTTACATTTATGACCAGTTGTTTCAATCACAGGTCTAACTTTAATATAGAAAACTGAAAAAAGTGTACAAAATTTGCTAGCCACGTGTGAAAATTGAAATTAAAATATTGAAAAACCCAGACATCACGTAAAGTATAGTGAAACAGCCAAGCCTTACAACAACGTCAAAATATGGAGACTGTGCCAGGAAAAAAGTTAGCTATTATGTTATTCCCCAACAAAAATGAAATACTGAATGAAAGAACAGAAATTATGATTCGTGTAAAATACCTATTAGGGTCATACAACCATGGATAAAAGCGTTATAATTTCTTCTAATTTCGAAAATTGCGCTTCAAATCTCCGTTACGTGAACATTAAAAAGTCTTCGTTACGTACGCGTTCTTCAAAAACGGTAGAATCAGTTTTGCAAATCGTCTGAAAACACCGCATGTTAAAAACTTAGGTTATATAATAACTCGTTTACAAATGAAATAAACATTATAGACCGCGACTGGAAACTAAAGGAAACTTAAGGAATCCGTGAACATGCTAGGTTACAAAAATTACAAAAGCCCAACAAGCACAGAAATGAATACTATATTGGAACTAGTAATACAGCGTGCTAGGGGAAATCATTAACGTAAAAAAGATTGCAATAGGAGACAAACATAAAAAAAATTACAAGATGAGCTCTAGTAAAAACGATTACTGAAACATTAACTGGTTTTTATTAGGTTTATAAGTCCCCGAAATTCACTTGCTGGTGTCCTCAAGGACATATGACCCAGTGGATATAAACGTTGGTTAGTTACAGTGACTTGACTCAAACAGTTGTGAGTTCAGTACATCTACAACTGTGGTGAAAAAATAACTTAGAGAGTTAAGTGAAAGTAAGATAACTCATTACGACCAGAAGTGAATTTGCACAAGCAATGAGAATGATAGCAATAGAGGTTTCGTTTCGAAATTCCTAGCACCTAGAGAAGACCGGAGTGTACAACGGCCGAAACGTTGTAGAAAATGACAACAATGATGAGGACAACAGTCCGAATAATGTAAATAGTATAAATACTACATCATTTAAGAAGTATAGACACATATGCATGTATCTGTATGTGTGTGTGCGCGCGCGCGAATGTGTGTCTGAGAGTATACATGTGATATATCGTAGTTGCTGACATTATTTAATAAGATGTAAACAAAAGTTGAGTTTCTTGTAATTTATTGAATAGAAATAACACATGCAAACAATGGTGGTGAGTAAATCCCCAGAAAGCTTGTGATGACAGTAGACGAGAAACTATTAGATAAAAAAACCACAGAGATGCAATTTATTTCCGAATATTCCATAGATGATAGTTTGAAACCTTTTGATTAAAACAACAAAGTTTTGAATATTTATCCGGATAGATGATTAATTTTGTTTTCTTTTATTTTTTAATCCAGCAAGAATATTTATATGTAATATTTCACTTGTGTCGTAAAGGCCGAAATAAACACGAGACAATGCATCGATATTGATACGAAAAGAAAAAACCGAAGTCTTAATCAAAACAGTAATTGAAGAAGTCAAACGTGAGGACTGCCGTTTATAAAAACTGTGAAAGGAAATTTTAATTAAAAAATGAATAATATAAAGATAAATAATATTTTTGACTAAAATTTTCTATTCATTTTGAGTCAACAAACACAATTTGGAACACATTCTTACCGATTTAATAAGATCTGTGTTGTGGTGTAAGGTATATCGGCTCGGAATGAGAAACCAGAGAGCCGAGTTCGAATCCCAGTTCATATTCGTTACTTTCACTTAAGGCAAATGCCCATGGGAAATACATTAATCCATCTCTTCTTCCTCCAGTTATGAGTACAATAACAGAAGAGATTGAGTTCTAAATCATTGTTTGGCAACCAGTCTACTGCAAAAAGAAATGGGAATCTACTGCGCGAAAATCTCCTGCCTAGTCAATCATGGATTAAAAGCGACATGATCGCCCAAGCGTGCATCATGTATGGCACTTGACTGACATTCGTAGTTTAGATGTGGCACAAGACCGAAAGTATGGAGCACTAAACTTACTATTCATTCATAATTGATCAATCGCGATAACTTGGCTATATTACTTTAAAAGGTAACTGAGAATAAAATGAACGATGCTTGTAAAAGTAGCGCCTGTTCGCAAGATTCAAAGGAATATGGTCCTCGCTTAGAATTTCACTCGCTCGAAACCGTTTTTAATCATCGATCTGAGAATATTTAATTTAAATATTTAATTTAAATATTTAATAAATATAGTTAAGTAAAAATGACCTATTTACATTATTTACATCATCCTGACTGTTTTCTCCATCTTTGTTGCCATATAAACGACGTTTTTGCAGTAATACACTCTGACCTTCTTCAAGTCATTGAGATTTTGAAACATTTAATTGGTTCACTGGCGTAGATTGTTCACGACCCATGAATTATACCGCGTTTTCCCAAGGCACATGGTCCAGTGGATAAAACTGTTTGTTAAATGTAGTGACTTGATCCAAAGAGATTTGTGTTCAATACTTTGTTGCAACTGAGTGAGATAACTGAAAATCTAAAAGCTGCATCTCAGAAATATAGACAAATATTAAAGATGACCCTAACGCATAAACGTGCCACACGATTTAGCTTCAGGAAATTCCTGATTTGTGTATCTTAACGCACACATCATGACAACGACGAAAGAAGGTATATTCATAAAATTCAAAGCACACATTGTCGATTTTAGTTTTCATGATGGCAACTGCTACTTGATGATCAACAAAAGGCGCCCAGTTTTCAGTCTGTGACGGTAGGTGACTTTAGAGACAAATATTATTTTTATAGTCTCGGGGATAAGGCTAGTTCCAATTTTAAAGGCATTTTAAATGAAAGTTCAGCATAAAGGAAAAATGTGTTTTTAATATATAACAACGTCTCATGAAGAAGTTACAGAAAATATTACTATATGCGATAGAAATTTTCAGCAAATTTTTCTACAACAGACCAAATATTAATCGAACAAGGAAAACAAATTCTATTCCTGAATAAAGGGTGTTTCAAAAATCTTAAAATTATATTATAGAAATTAATAAAAATGTAAATATAAGATTCAGCAGCAGATCCATCGCAAAAATCTATGAAAGTAAATAAATATCAATCAATCAATGCCAACTTTGGTCATTGCAAAATCCACGGTTTTTTTCTTTAGGCATATTTGTAAGTGATTCACCAGGTTTGAATACGGTTTTAAAATCAGAGTTGTCTTCCTCCCACACTTACTGGCTGCTACCCAAGAAGAACCAAATCTGTTCTTGTATTTAACCCATAGCTGACACAATCATAAATTCATACCTTTTAAAAGCGCAGGAGTGAATGTAGTAAAACTCGACTGAAACGGGAATACGGCTTTTCGATTTCACGTTTCGAGCGGCTATTAATTAAACTGGTAGCATATGCCAATATATAGAAAAAATAAAAAGAAACGGAGAACAAATGATGATCTACATATATAAAAGGCAATATGTGAGTCTGTGTGTCACTGTAATCTATGCACGTCTACATTTTTTAAGCTACGCCATTCAAACTTTCTAGGGACACATATCTACAGGTAAGCCAGATCGGCACATTATTTTTGAGTTTAAGTTCAGCAATTTTTACCTTTCGCACTTTTTGGCCAACGGAGCCGATTGTTTACATTTGCTCCGTAAAAAGTCTAAGATCTAAGATGGTTGTTGATTACATCACAGAAATCAAATCACACGTGTCAAACGTGACTAAAAAAATGGTTAACCAAAAATATGAAAATTTTTCCCCGTAATTTTTTTAAAAAGTGCTATTTAAAGAAAAAAGTATTTTTTCGAAAAAAAAACAAAACAAAATATGTTAAAAAAGGGCATATTTTCGTTTTAGAACCCGACAGCTACTATCCCTTCAAATTTTTCCAAAATAGTCTTATTTCCGTACAAATGTATATGTTGAACTCAAATCAGCAAATAGATATTAAAGAAACCGACCTTTGTTATGTTCTCGCTCTTTTTGTCAGCCATTATTGGCTTAGTGAGAGTCATTCGCTGCTGAACGATTTTAGGCGTAAGAGGAAAATTTGGGTCTATTTACTTCCTTTACAGAAAAGTCCTTGCAGAAATTAGTACGCGATTTTTTTTTCCGGTACTTAATTTCAGAAGAAAGTTATTGACGCTGAAACAAGTGAAATAAATAAGAGTTATTTGAGTATATCAAAAGTTATTTGCGTGTGTTTGCGTATATAAGGGATATTAACCTTCGGGTCTTAAAACGAAAATTTACCATGTCTACATTTTTAAATATTGTTAAAAAATCTCTGAAATTCATTTCGTCAACAAAAAATGTAAATATTTTCCTTCTAAATTTTGAAACAAAAACAAACGCAATGTTGTTTACAATATCACACAAAACATCGATAATTTTTAAACAACAATTTTTTATATAATTATTTTTTATATAACAGTTTTAAAGTGAGGCGGCGACTACAAGCGCTTGGAAATCGCAACACGCTGCATTAATCATCTAATTAAAAAATGTTCTGCGCTGCACGGGCAACGCGGGGCTATGATGCTACTAATATCTTAAAGGAACAAAGCCTGTAAGAACATAATGTTACAACACGAGAAAGTGAATAAGCTACTGAAAAATAGCCTGACCAACAACTTCAGTAATCAGAATCCCCTTGTGCGTCAAAATAGTAGTTGACAAATTTGCTGTTTGAAAAAGAGGCTCTAATGTTTACAGCTATATAAATGTATATTTGGGTAATGAGAGAGAAACAAGAAAAAACAACGAGAGACAAAGAAAATATAAAACTCGGAATGAGCATAACATTTATAAAGAACAAAAAGCGAGAATCAACAGATAAACAAGAAACAGCGGCGACAATAACATAAAGAAGAAAAATAGTTAAACCCAAACGAAAGAATAAATAAAAAATAAGGAGATATCAATACATAATCCAGTAAACAGACGGAATAAAATATTCCAAAGCAATGAAAGAAGATTTTATCAATAAAACCAAAAAATAACGGATACAAGAAAACCGACGAAAACTTCGGAACAAAAACAATTTTGGTGTAATCTTTAATGACATTTCTGAGCACACTCGCATACTAGAGCGAGTAGAAAATGCGTGTTACAAACGTCTCCTCACTCATATTTATCTGTGTTCAATATCTACCGAGACCTCCAAGTGGTTTATACTGCAACTTTGAACGAACATTAGCTACAATTTATAGGAGAAACGTATCGTTTGGTAGGATAAACCGAATGAGCAAGGGCAGAATTCTCGGTCACAATGGCTTATAAATTCATGCTAACGAAATCATCAATGGTTTTGAAATAGTTCCAGCTGCCATTTTCACTCACGAGCCTTCGGCCAACTTGTTATATAGTTTTCAGGTACAAACATCCCCTCCTCTGTTCAAAAGCCGCGTCCCCACCTTAACAAATTGACCATGGTGAACATAGATAGATAGATAGATAGATGGATAGATAGATAGATAGATAGATAGATAGATAGATAGATAGGAATAACAAAGCCATATCTAAGGCTACATAATCACTCACAGAGAACAAATGTAAAAAATCTTATTTCAATAAAAAGTACAAGATAATCGTGAATGGGTATTAACGATGATTAATTAAAAACTGGTCAAATGATTGCGTTTCTGCCATTAAAACAACAATGTATCTGCATAAACCAGAATCTGTATTAAACAATGAAAAACCCAAAATCATCTGAGACTGATATTCAGAAAATACCCTAATCTAGAAGAGCAAAAAATTTTAACTGTCGTGAGCAAAAAAAAAATAAATGATTATTTTATATAGAATTTAACTCTTTCAAAAATAAATTAGGGTTATAAACAACACAATGTTTGATTATATCACTATCGTCAGGAAAGTGTAAATGAAATCTGTGAAATATGATGGTGACAGTAGTATCGATTGCATTAAGACTATTAGGGTTAGTCGCGCAATAATCCAACGCACAAGTTAAAGGAAAGGAAATTCAAGAGAAAAATTATTAACATAAATAGCAAAGAAAGTGCTGTTCTCTTTAAGGGATTTGCAGTCCCTTGATATTCAGTGATTGCCACCATCTGCTACTTCTCTGAACAATCATTTGGTATAAATAGTAATCATTGATTAAAAATTTTGAGATTTTTTCTACTTTTGCGGCAAGGTTCCCTAAACCATTGATATTTCTATCATTTTCAAAAATAACTGCATATTATCTTGATGCGATTAGATCTAGCCAATCTCTCGAGTCGATACTTCATTTCTCTTTGGTTTGATAACAGACTAAAAAAGAAGACGTTCATTAAAAAGTAATACAGAGAAACTTTGCAGTACCATTCTAAATATTTTAAAAGATTCTTTGCTGGGAGAAAATCACAAGGCGAGCAAAACACAAAGTTTTCTGGCAAAAAATCAAAAATAAATATAAATTCTCTCTGACTTTTTATGAAAAAAGGAAACAAACAATAAAAAATATTTAAATCAAAGTTTGATCAGATTAAAAGAATTTCAACTATACGGAATTGTATCAATAGAAAGAATTAATAATTAGAATATTAATTAAAATTTACTCAAATGCCGGTCGGATTAAAAGAAGTTGAACTATTATAACATGCATCTACAGAAAAAATGATCTAAACACAAATCTTACAAGTAAAGGAATTGTTTTGTACAAATGTCGATTTCGGAAAGGTTTGGGAGCCATGATCGACATCAATGTGGAAGTCAAAATCTGACAAGTTTACTTATTTTCGTTGTTAATTTTTAATTTTGAAGGAGAAAATAATGGCTTGTTAATTTTAGCGCTTCAAAAATTAAGCTGCTCTCTACTACTCATTTGAGATCACCCCTTATTATTTTCGTCAGCATAACTGATGCCAACCTCAAGGAGAGTGACTCGTTACGTCTTATCAGACTAAAATTCTCGCAGACATGAAGTTTTAAGTCTATATTGACTCCACTGCTAGATCAGCTTCTAAGAACGTTGTTTCACTGTGTCGTGATAGTGTGGCAACTTGTGTGCGGGCTCCTAATAAAGTAGTCATCCTATATGAAAAAAAATCAATACAGAAAAACACAAACTTTTATCAAGTCCTCTGCACACTATCAATTACTCAAGTCTAATGTGAGAGGACATTTTCCGATTTTTGGTGAAGTTTTATTGGTGAATAAAGAATTGTCGAGCTAATCAAAGACAATATCTATTTAACGCTAAGTGATTACTTGCCAGATCGTAGTCTAATCAGAAGTTACTCTAATTTCTGTATAAAACTTTTTGTAATCGTATATTATCATTTTTTTGCGTGCCCTATTCTTTGAAAACGTAGCTGATCATGGGGCTCTACTTGCCTCTTTCTCTTGCCGCTCTCAACTCTTGGTGTGTTGATGGTGTTGATGGTGGAGTGGGGTATGGGAGATACCATACCTTTGCTCAAGAAACATCAAATATGTCTCACACTACTTTCCCTCATCTCACTTTTCCTCTATTTGTGCCGTGAATATTAGTTACTCCAAGCTCTCCTTCCTTATTAGGAGTCCCAGTAAATTCAGTTGTTCTTTCCTGATGTTAACTGTCCTTTTCGTTTGTATCCTTTCCAAAACCTCGTCGTTAGGTCAATGTTATCCTCATCACCCCTTTTGTAGAACCGCTGTTCGGATACTTGGGGTTTTCCCTTTCTCTTTTACGAGATTATCCAGCATTCACTGGCATATAAAAACTGATAACACATAACAATCCAGTGGTCTTTTCTATGTTTCCAACGAAATCTTTCTGTCTATCAATAAAGATAATAATATAATTAATTGAATTAGAATATAATAATTAATTATTTCTTTAATCATAAACTGCGCAGAAACACACACACACACACACACACACACACACATATATATATATATATATATATATATATATATATATATATATATATATAATTAAAGTGATTTTCTAAGAGTTACATAGAGCACATGATCGTAAGATAATTATTCATTTGATCTGACGTGTCTTAACCGCTCGACAGCAACCAAAGACCAAATAATACTTTTACGCCCACATTCTCAGATCTAATGAGTTTTCATTAGGGAACAAAGGTTCGAATCCTGCCGAAGGACACAAATCTTTTTAACAAGATTTCTCTTTTTTTACATACCAGTAAATATAAATAAATATAGTATTTAATTATTTAAAAAAAAACAACAAAACAAAACATCTACTCAAATAAAGTGTCCATTAAAATAATGTTTAAAACAAATATGTAAAATATATGTCGGATTTAATCCATTTCGTAACGTAAAAAATTCATATATATATATATATATATATATATATATATATATATATCAGCATGCAGTGTAGATATAGAAGAATCCAAAGGAGTATCCTGTACATACAGTGGTAGAATGCCTCTCTAAGAAAGCTCTAAATATATATATATATATATAAATACGTATAGATACATATAGAGCAAATATAAAAAAATTAACGTAGACACTTTATTTCATGGTAAATCGGAAGTATAAGCCTATTTCAGGCGAAACATCATCAGCTTCCCTCTTTATTGTACAAAAGATTTTACACGTCTTTATTGTACAAAAGATTTTGTTCCTGTAAAATCTTTTGTACATGGAATCTGATGATGGTTCGCCTGAAATAGACATATACTTCCGATTTACCATGAAATAACGTGTCTGCCTTAATTTTTCTTATAATATATATATATATATATATATATATATATATATATAATTCTATTATAACATTCTGTATCTACATTTGGTATTTACTGTCAGTAATATATACACTCCATGTATACTGTAATTATTAAGAAACATTCCATAAAAAATAATTTTACCCATTTTTTCTATAAGCATTTTTGCTAAATTTTATTTATTTATGTGAATCGAATAATACCATTATAGTTGTGGGTGGATTCCCTTTGGCTCTTGCCAACCAATATTTTTAGACCCAGTACGCCACTGATATGAATTCTTCAAATCAGTATGTTAAAGAGAATCATGGTGTAGGAACATAGTCAGGCTAAGAAAATAATGACGATCCACATTATCGCTAGCGTAATGTATCGTGCAATGAAAAGACGTTACCCAAGAACAAATATCCAGTGATCAAAACAACATGGTACGATGAGAATAAAGGAGAAAAAACATTGTAGTTATTGATTTGAAAATTGCAGGCTTTATTTGGACGAAGGATGAGCACATCGGCCAAAAAACAGAGACTGAAAATAAACAACGTGCAGTAAACGGGTTACGTGTAATGATGGAGGACGTTCTTCAAGTCATTTTTCTTCTGTCATCCACGTCTGTTTATTTTGTTCAACAGGAATACCTCTAGACTGATATTTTTTGTTTGGTTAAGGAGCAGAAGAAAATAAAATAAACTGGAGTGTATTATATATATATATATATATATATATATATATATATAGTTTTTGTTTTCGTTTTCTCTTTAAAACCAAGTCAGACACTGGCTTTCTGCCATGCGCACAGATCTATAACTCTCTCGGCCAAACGAAGCCGGCCATGTTTGTCGAACATACTGTTAGTGTTTTTTTTTACCAACATCGAAAAACCTATCAAGTGTCAAGATATTTTCAATTAGCTTCTTCCTTTGATCGATTTATAATCATTTGATTTACGTCCTGTTCTGACTGCAAACCCTTTGATGTTTATCTGAAAGACAAAATAGGTTGATGCAAATACAGTGAGTGCATAACATTTTATTTTATTTTATAATTATTGTTTGTTTCCTGTTCAACCTCAGAGACACCTAGGGTCGATCGGAAACAGAGCAGATTCAAGAGGCTTGAGGTCGTATTCGGTGTTCATAACCAATATCACTGAATTTTTTTTTCTTTTGATCTGATGTTCAAAAATCGAATATTTCAGATACTAACAATGAATATTTTTTGATAAGACCCATATATGTGTTTTCATCTCTTTTTTTCTCAATATCTGAATTGTTTTCATTCTTAGTCAACATTTCTTTAATATTATAGTCATTGTTGTTTTCCTTCTTGTTCGCATATATTTTCTTCATTTTCTACATAAATGCTTATTGAATTATTTCCCCATACTTTATCATTTTTTATTGTCAACTTCTTTCTTTCCATTTCTCTCCGGTCTGCATCTGCCTTTAATTTCCACGTTTGATGTTTTCCTAGCAACAATTTAACATTAATATAATAGAACTACTATTATAAATTATACTTATTTATTAAATATTAATCTATTTTTGTTACTATATGTAATAACTCCGCACTCGCATTCCTTCCTATAAGAGCGGGTAGCTAATCCCTGTTGCAGACCACTGCTCAGGCACAGTGGTTTTTGTTCAACACCAACTGAGCGCACGTGTGCTTTATATTACAACTATGATGATCGGATTAGTTACAATTTCTCAGTCGGCGAGTTCAAAACATCGAGCACGATAACTTGTGACTTCTTGCTAGCGCAAACATCAACTGCTCCCAAATATTTCCGTCTATACAATTTCACTCACAAGGCTTGGGTCGACCTGCAGTATAGTTATCAGGCACATGTAAAAGTTGCTACACGCTCGGATCACCGTTAACGTCAAGACGTCACCTTCCTGACATGGTAAGATTGAAACCAGTTTCCTCAAATATACCGCGCCTTTTCCATTTATCTTGCAGATCTCAGAAAATATATTGACAGAAAGTTTCCATTTCTTTAAGTTCCCAACTCATCCCATATGAGTTCTAGATTCTTTGGTACTGTTTTAAATTCTTACATTTCCTGTATTGATTTTTTAACGGTTTATCAACATTTTACACATTCAGTGAGTCAGTTAAGTGCCATACGTTATACACATTTGGGCGATCATGTCTCGAAAGAGACATGACTGACTGGGCAGAAAATAATCCCGCAGTAGGCAGCCATTGCTTTCTGCAGCAGACTGGTTGCTAGCCAAGGCTATGGAATCCAATCTGTCCTGTTATTTAACCCATAATTGGAGAGAAGAGACGGATTAATACCTTTCCCAAGGGTATTTGCGCGCATTTAAAGCCAAAATATATTTTTAGATTGTTAAGATTTTTTGAAGATTATAATAATTTATTGATAAAAGTCCTACTGATTGACCCATAGGTAGGAAACAGAGGTAGATTTATAGCTTTTTCAAGAGTATTTGTGTAGACTGGAATTGGAACTCGGTTATGCTATTTCAGATTCCGAGATGTTATCCATTATACCACCATATATGGTAGTAGTACTCTATTTTCGCCCTGATATGTCTCTTGTACATGCAGACCATAGTAGGATGAGTCAGGTGCTTTATGGTACGGTACTGGGAACCGAATTTTTCCCGAGCATCTTTAGCGATAGGATATATGTAGGATTGACCCTTGAGGTTTCAGTTTAGTTTAAATCCCAGTAGGCGCTCAAGGCTTGGGGCCAACCTGAAAGAACACCCCTTCATCACTATAAGAAAAATCCAAGATCCACTCTTAGATTATGGAAAATCACTTGTTTGGTTTTCAAGGCATTGAATTTGACTAGTCGTCCACCCCACCACCACTGATATGTTTGTACCAGGTCCAAGACAAATTAGATGCTAAGCTACGGTTATCTAAAGCTTTGGACGCGCATTTATATACCAATGTATAATCGGCACATATATTTACAAACATAACCTCTTGGGCAGATGATTTAAACCGAAAAAGACGATACAGAGAAGCTAGTCTCGCAGGACACGTGTTGATCATTGGGCATTGGAGAACTGACTTTAACAACTAACGTGAGGGATCTTCCGTTATGAATGACTCTATAATTGAGAACATTACGTCGATTTCACAGCTAGAGAGCTTGTGCAGTAACTCTAGATGACACAACATGTCAATAGCCTTTGAAATATCTAATGTAATCGTTCTTTACATGTCTTTTTTGTTTAGTGCCTCACATATTCTGTGAGTAATGACATTTAGGATATAAGAAATTATGTTATTTACTTTTGATGATTGTTTCTTTATTTCAAATTTAGAAAAATACTAGACTTATTTATTGGCTGTATTTATATTATTCACACATATCTTTATGGATGAAAGTTGAAACAATTCAAAACTTTACTTGCCATTTTCTTTAGTTTCTGGTGAGGGAATGAGAAATTTTGTAGCACGTATCTCTGTTTTAAGTCTCGTTGATTTCTGCGAAATGTTTTCTGTCTTTTTACAATTTATCAATCTTCAGCTTCAGCTGAAAGTCATATTCTGTAACGATAACGATGAAAACAACTTATTTTATAAAAGCCGTTGGCTTCTCTTTCTGATGTTAATATTAAGTATGCATTTCTGTCAACGGTTTAACGGAACAATTAGTATCTTTTGCGCAACTTGCGGACAAATTGAACTGAAAAATATAAAAACATATTTATGGTATATCTCTATATATTTCAGATACGCTTTAACATGTTTAAAATCAAAATTCGAAAATCATTCAGTGCAAAATTCGATGCATATATTAGGGTTTTTAAACGTTTGCATTAATCGAATTTAAGTTAAGATTTCAAGATTTACTTTTAAAATTCTATGTGAGATTTTACATTCACACGCAATATGTATATATATCTATCAACTATTGATGTTCGTAATATTATGAAATGACTGATGTTAAAATTATCATATATTTGACAAAAAACTGCTCAATGCAGACGTAGAACAATTATTATTATGTTGTCATTTTTCATCATATTTTATTTCTGCTATGGTCGTACTAACTACCATGTCTGCGGGAAGACCTAAGACACGTCGTGGTGTGTCTTTATGGCTCTATTGCATGTTCGTTTATATCTCCCCTATCATCCCTAGCGTTACATAGACAAAGGTCTCCTTAGTGTGTGGGCTGTACTTAAAATAGACATTTTTTTGTATATCTCTTAACCTGGGGTTTCCAGGGATTCTTTCAATGTTTTGATTCGTTCTATTTTTTACCATTCCAAGTGCACCTACTATCACTGGCACAATTTTGTCTTCAATTTCTACATTTTTCTATTCCAATTTCCAGGTCTTTATATTTTGACAGTTTTTCGAATTCCTTGGTTGCTATGTTACAATCCGCTATACAAGCCATATCAATTAATAGGCAAGTTTTTTCTTTCTTGTTTTAGCAATGATGTCTGGCCTATTTGCTTCAATTTTTCTGTCACTGTAGATGGTGTAATCCCATAGAATGGTTACATCTTCTATTTCTGTAACCGGTGCTGGGTGATGTTCATACCAGTGTTTTTTTTTACAGATTTTCCATAGTGTTTGCACATTGTCCAATATAAATATTGCCCCACTCTATCGTGACGATTTTTATATTCATTTGGGGCAAGTACAGAACATCCTGAGATTAGATGGTCTATTGTTTCTTACTATTTATCACAGAACCTTCATTTTGGATCCACATTATTATGTATAATATTTGCCTGAAAGTTCCTAGTGAAAAGAATCTGGTCTTGCACTGCAAGAATAAAGCCTTCAGTCTCAGACTTTAATCCAGATGCACGTAACCATCGATGAGTATTAACTTTATCAACATTGGATTTATTGGCACGTTCTGGATATTGGCCTTGCCAGCGTTGTTTCATTTGTTGAAGAGCTTTATCTTTGGCTTACATTTTCATATTTTTGCCATAATAGTTGGTTCTTGGCTTCTATTTTGCTTTTCTAACGAATATACTAAATGTAAATCTTGTTTGTATTTACTGCCTTCTTTTATTATTGAATATTTTTTCTTTCTTTCTTCATACTGCTTGATTAATTGTATCATTCAGTCCTTTGTTGTTTCTATGTATGTTAGTAAGCCAATAGTTGTTGTCTTGCATTACAATTCTAGCTCAATAAGACCTCTTCCACCTTCTTTACGGGGTATGTATAGACGGTCTACATCAGCCTTTGGATGATGCATCTTATGCTCAGAAAGAAGCTTTCTTGTTTTAGAATCCATTCGCCTGATGTCGTTTAGAGTCCAGTTATTATTATTATTATTATTATTATTATTTCTTCTGATTTCTGGTGTATACACAATTCTTTTCGGATACCAAATAGAAATCTAATTTCAGAAATGACATTTTCCACTGGTCATGTTTGTAAACAAACAAAACTTTTCAGTATGTGATCTTAGTAATTTCTAATTAGCAAGTATTAATCCTTGGTAGAAAAAATAAAACATTTTGTTTCCTCGTTCAATCCTGCACTACGTAATCCGCAACCACTGATGATTATGGGGCTTATCCACATCAACTTATTTGTTACGGGCAGAGTATTGATCATGAAGAGGCTTATGTTGCCTTTGTTTCTGTATTGCATTTGCTTACTTTTTTAGGTTCTTTGTCGATGCATTAGTTGTAATACGGCGTATTTTTATTTCTTCAACTTATTTCAGATTCTTTTTTGAAATTGTTGGCTTCATCTATTACTAAATAATTTTTTAAAATGTGCTTTGACACAGAGAATCACCTAGTTTTCTGTCGATTCCAGGTATCTTTGAAGACCGAATGTTTCAGTTTTGTAAGACAGTTATAATTGAAGTAATCATCTTCTTACCTCGGATATGGGCACATAGACGATCAACATCAACATTAGTATGATGTATGTGGTGACAATTGAGAAGCTTTGTCATTTGGACATCTTTCCACTTAATGTCAGCTCTGGTCCAGTTTTTATGAGTGATATTCTTTCTTGTAAATTCATTTAGGTATTTAACACAAAGCACACTCACCTGTAGTATTCTTTTCTTGCTTTTTTCCTTCATTTGGGTATAGTGTATTCATCCATTTTGCTGATCTAAATGTATTTAAAAGCTTTTTCTTTTTTCAGTTTCCGAATTATTGTCACAAAATCTAGATCTAGTGAATGTATTTCTGTAATTTTATCTTTCTTGAATGTTGCTTTTGCACATTTATCTACTACGAAGTCTCAACCGATGCCAAGACTGAGACATTTTAATATATTTTAACTCTTTTTAGTCTTTGGTAAAGAGTTTGATAACCTCTATATAGAATAAGTGAGTAAAAAAATATTTTTTACTTTGTATCCATAGTTATTACTGATTAGTTTTTGCAAAAAGAAAGGATTAAAAATAGATAAAACAGAAGGAGCGACAAGAAGTCTCTTTGAAAGATTTCTTCGTTCTATATTCAGTCAATTAGAAGTGACTGTACCCTTGGTGTGATTTAGGTATAATTATGTTTTTCACCGTTCTATGCTTAAAGAATTTCACTAAGCTGAAAAGACTTTGTACACTTCCAAAGCCTTAAGGATCCAAAAGTGTGTGCCACTCAGTCAAAGGTTTTACGGTAATCTATCCTAGTTGTGCTGATATTTCTGCTCTTTTGCCCAAGATCATTTTATTCATAAGCACTTGATCTTTACAGCCATATATATCTCTTCGACGTCCCTTCTGTTTCAGGAGAAGAATTTTGTTTACATCAAGTACTGTTCGGTATTCGTTAGGTACATATTATGAACACATATACGGTGCGCGCCAGCGCGCACACACACACACACACACACACACACACACACACACACATATATATATATATATATATATATATATATATTTAATCATTTCACCCCAAGCAAGGCATTCCACTGCCACTATTGCGCTTGGGGCTACATTAGATATAGGAAATGTCAGAAGAGGGGTGATAGATAGTTGGGTGGGTGGGAAGAGTGTTTGAAAGAATGGAAGTTAGTTTGTTAGGAGGTGTCTATTGATCTTACATTTAAAATCCTGGAGATTGTAGCCGTCGGGGAAGCAGTCATGTGGAAGAGAATTCCACATTCGGGAAGTGCGAGAAAAGAAGCTTTTGGAGTAGAAGTTGCGGTTGCATTTTATCGGTTTCACTGTAAAAGGTGGGATCTAGTTGCTAATCTAGTATCTCGTGCAAATTCGAACCTAGGGGGCACCAGTGATCTAAGTTCATCGAAGCAGAAGCCGTGAAAGTATTTATAGAAAAGACACAGGGAACCACGTTGCGCTGGTGAGAGAGAGACTGCAGGCGGTCTGCTAAGTCGGTATCGATCACAGTACAGACCCTCCGCTGTACCTTGTCTAGAAGCCCAAGGAGAATAGCAGCGGCACCCGACGAGGTACGGCAACAGTATTCAAAGCACGGGCGGATGGTAGATTTATAAATGTGCAGGATAGATTCAGACGGAAAAACTTCCAGGCCCTGCACAGAGAACCGACTTTCATAGCAGCGGATTTAGCAATGGATTCGATATAGTCATTCCACTTGAGGTCCGCAGAAAGTGTGAGACCAAGGAGGCGTAGTGTTTTACTCTCTGGGAGGCAAGCCTGGTCCATTCTAATAAGAGGAAGGTGCGATTGTCTATGGTGATTAATTGATAGTAGCTTCGTTTTAGAAGCATTAAAATTTACGAGCCATTTCTTACCCCAGTCCACTAGGGATTGGAGGTCCTTTCCAAGCTCGGCTGCAAGGTTAGCTTTGTCGCCCGCACCAGATTTTTGGTCGAGGCGAGAATAAACTGTGGTTTCATCGGCGTACAAACCTACTTGGGATCTTATGGTATCAGGGTGATCATTAATGTAGATCAGAAAGAGCGTAGGACCTCGGATAGAGCCTTGAGGGACATCCGCGTTCGTATGGTAGTTCTGGGAGGCATGTCCGTTTAATACCACCTTCAATGTGCGGTTAGATAGGAATGACTGGATTAGTTCAAACAATTGTCCAGCTATACCATAGCTCCGCAGTTTGCATAGAAGGCCAGCATGACAAACTCTGTCGAAAGCTTTAGAGATATCCAAGGCAACGGTTCGGGCTTCACCATTCCTATCGAGTGCCTGATTTATACTCGGTGATGGTCGTTAGCATATCAGCAGTAGACCTGGTGAAGCGGAAGCCATACTGTTTATCTGAGAGGAGCCCGTGGGCTGTGAGATGCTGAACGACCTCGGCGTTGATAATGGCTTCGAACACTTTGCCAAAGATCGGAAGAAGGCTGATAGGTAGGTAATTTGCAGGGTCCGAGGGTTCTCCAGTGTTTTAAAATATAGGAACTACAGAGGAAGATTTCCAACAGGCAGGGAAGCAGGAAGCAGATAGGCAGAAGTTGTAGAGCTTAGAAAGTACAGCGGAAAGTTCGGGGGCACATTTCTTTAAGACTATGTTTGGGATTCCGTCCCCTCCGCTCGCTTGTTGAGGGTCAAGTTTTACATGGAATAATGCTCGCATGAAAAGTAATATTCTTAGGATTATATTAACCTGAAAAATTGAAAAGCAAGATATTCTAGTGAAGTAAAAAATAAGAAAATGTTAAAAACTGTTTGAAATTTGGTTAAGAACTGAATTAGTCGTGAAGCTTGAAATCTGCCTAGATTTACTCAATAACGGACTTGATACATATTAACTCAATGTCAGACTTTTACACACACACATACATACACACACACACACACACACACACACACACATATATATATATATATATATATATATATATGCCACAAATTTCAAAATAGAAAGAATTATTAAAAGGATACATAAAGATTTTAAAAATCTCAATTTGAAAGTAATAGTTAAAACTAATATAAAACAGTAGATTTCCTCAATCTAACCTTAGATCTAGAGCAAAATATACACTAACCATACAAAAAACCAAATACCAATCCTTTATACATCCACCCAAAGTCTAACCACCCTCCATCTATCATCAAGCATATACCCTCATCAATAGAATACAGAATTAGTAGGAATTCAGCTAATGAGGAAGTATTTATTAAGCATAACAATTTTTATAATACGGCATTAAAAAATAGTGGATACAAACACATTATTAAATATGTAAAAGAGAAAAGTAACCCCCGAAGAAAAAATAGGAATAGGAATATCATCTGGTACTCACCCACTTTCAACCAGATGACTAGTAGTAAATTGAAGAAAAATCCTTCGCTTTAATTAAGAAACACTTTTCAGAAAAAGTCCACTAAGTAAGATCTTTAATAAAAACACTATTAAATTAAGTTACAGCTGTATGAACAATCTAGAAAAATTATAAAAAGCCACAATAATAATATTTTTAAAAACTTCAACAAAATCAATAAAAACAACCGGTTCACAGAAAATAAAAATTTAGATAAGAAAAAATGTAATTGTAAAAACCCCATAGACTGTCCGTTAGAAAACAGGTGCTTAACGGAATGAATAATATATCAATGCGAATTATCCTCAAAGGAAAATCCAAATAATAAAGAAATATATATAGGGAGTACTAAAACATTTTAAAGCAGCGAATGTACCAGCACACCTCTTCATTTAATAATAACAAATACAAAAATAGAACATCCCTATTGAAATATCATTGATACTTAAAGGAAACAAAAAAAAACACTCCCAATAGAGTAGAAAGTTCTAAAAGAAGCTAAAACATGTGAGTCCTTAAATGAATCATGTTCCCTACGTTTATACGAAAAACTATTTATTATTAAATCCCTTAAGAATATTTCCTTTGATATAAAAAAAACTTTACAACAAATAAATAGATAGACCAAAAAAAAATATATATTTTATATAAAAAAAACTTTCTTTAAAAAAACAACTTTACAACAAATAAATAAATAGACTAAACATGATAAGTAAGTAAACAAAATTAGAATTGGTGCTGAATGAGAATACCACATCAAAAGGAATAAAACTGAAGGGAAAGAAGGGAAAATGATAAGATCAGCTGAAAGGCAGGTTAAAATCTTTAGGGTCAAGGAGGGAAAAGAAACAAGGGAAAGGGGTAGGATGAGGGAGGAAAAGAAAACAAAGAAAAAAAGTTGGTTAGTATGTATTCTTTGGGGTCATACCCCAAAATGAATCTCCACTCTGATTAGCCAAAAGACGCACACATGTAAATTTTTATATCTTCCAACATACATAGACAGCAAACGAATGTTTTTGTCATTTAAATGTAAATCATCTGCACAACCAACAGCAACATTGCCTGATGATGAGAATCTCTCTTGAAACATAGAAATTTCCGTGTCGCAATTTACAATTAATTCATAATTGTATAACTATATTAAGCTCTATAATACTCATTATATTGAGCACTGTTCATAATAAAATAAATGCCAGAGCACTCAAAATAAAAAAAGACTTGAGTCCTCTCTACCTGGAATTATATATATATATATGTATATATATATATATATATATATATATATATATATGAAAACCTGTCTCAAACATTAAAACACCCTAGAATATTCAAAATTAACATAAATATCAAAGATAGTTTTAGGGTTCTAAATGAATTATATATCTCACACTACATCATGCTAGATAAGACTTTGTACTCAATATACAGTAAAATCTCACGGGAGCTTAGGTACAAATTTGAACTCAGGTTACTTCCCAGCCCTCGAGTCCAAATTTAAGCAGCCAGAACCGCAGCACCTGGTTTGCAAGAATGGATAAAACGTATAGCATATAGTTACACCCACCCTAGGGAGTAAAGAGGATAAGAGTCTCTTGAACAACGACATTTCAAACGATGTGTCTGAAACCAAAAACTTACTGGCTGAATGCATTTAAAGATGTACTATTGTGAAATAAAATGTAATTTTAAATTTGAAAAATTTGCAATCACATTTTAGCATTAGTCTGCATATTTTGAAGTAGAGATTTGAACAATGGTGACAGCCCTGACTAAATGAGAGCAATGAAATGAAAAACTTAAGAAAATAAGAGAGTTATTGAAACAATATAACACCGTTGTAATTTGATTAAAAAAATCAAAATGCTGGCCTCATCAAGACAGGATATTTCTGACTTTGTTTCAAATAGAGCATAGATAAATAATTCACTAGTAAACATTTCAAAAAATGTAAACAAAGCAAAAACAGGCGCTAACTAAGTGAAAGATTGATATCAAGGATATAAAGTATATTTTTGGTATTTTTATTTATTTCTATATTCTTATATCATCTTTTTAAAAATGTGTTGTTTGCATTGCCATTAATAATGTATCAATACAACGTTTCATTTTTACTGTCTGCCTCTATTTCTTTCCTTTAAAATATCATTCCGTTTATCTCTCACTTACACCTGAATGGAAACCGCCACATTTTCTTTTTTTATCCCTAATGTGCCTCCATGTTTGCGAAGTAAGCTGGAATGAGACTTAATTTACATTAAGCAGAAGTTCTCCCATGGTGCATGTGTTTCGTATTTCTTGCGAGAAGTCAACAAAATGATTCTAACGCTTGAACGAAATATCTATTTCCCTGTTATTCGTTATCAAATCCCATTTTGTATTTTTAATACATTTACAAACGTGTTCTTTCTTCTTTTCCAAAAGAAGTAACGGCATTTTTAGAAATAAGAAGCATATTAAACAATATGGCTGCCTTTATTTGCTAAAGAATGGACATAATATAACGTTTATAAAAGACGAATGAGTTGTAAATAAATGGAGACGCTAACGTCTTGTTTTTGGTGTTTTCTTTTTCTTTTTCTATGCAGAATTTTGTTTTTCTATTTGGAGAGTTCGAACAGTCGGGGATTAATTGTTTGGGGGCAATGAAGGGAATGAAATAGAAGAAAACACTGGAACCATTGTCTGCTACAAGAAAATCAGATGAGAAACTTATGCTTAAATGGAAGAAAATAAATGATGGCTCAAAAAAATGTAAAAAAATTAAATCATTTAAATAAGAATGATATGAAAGAAAAAAAGTAAAAAAGAATATTGAAATGAAAAACAGAAATGAAAGTGGAGTGATGTAATGGTTATGAAATATGAACCAGGAGATCCAATGTTCGTATTAAGCTATAAGCTTTTAATATTATTTTACCCTGTTGTAAAGAGTTTTGAATTATCTGGAGGCCCTACAGTTCAAGGCCATATGATATACTAACTAAGCAAATCACAAAGGATAATATTTATAATAAATTTTAATTGATGACGTACAAGAAGAAAATAAAACAATTTAGATATAGTAAAAGCGTGGATGTGCGTTATGGTAAAATAGATATCGACTCGGAAAGAAACATTAGAGATCAGAGTTCAAATTCTAGTTGATTCCTTGCATTTACTTACGTGCAAATATCTATGCGAAAGGTTTGAATCCATAGCTCCTCTCTACAGTTACGGGTTGAATAACAGAACATGTTTTGTATACATGGTTGGCAACCGATCTAACACAGAAATAAATGGCAACCTACAACGAGAAAATATTCTGGCCAGTTAAAAGTGACATAATTGCCGAAGCGTGTATCACGTATGGCCCTTAACTTACTGACTGTTTGACAAGAGCAAAGTGGGTTATTAAGTACGTAGCTTGCTATGTCGTTAACAGAATTCTTATCTTATATTTCCTATCAATGTTATTTGTATTCACCAATGTCCATTGGCAAAGAAGAATATTATACTAGAAAAATATTAGTTTACTACACTAATGCTCTTTGATGATTAATGTACGGGTGTATTGCAATCACTACACAAATATTTCTCTTTATTGATATGAAATAAAACAGTTTCGAAACAAAAAAACACGTCTAGAGAGTGATATTTGACTAGCAAATCATTCTACTTTATAGACACAGATCTTTACTTGGTCTCTTACCTTTGCGGCCTTGTGCCACACATGAATTATCTATGACAGGTTGGTTCGTTGTAGATAATTATTAATCATTATGGAGATGAATGCTCTAGTAAAAAAAAATTCTCACTGTATTACACACTATAGATGGTATGCATGATGCCAAATTTGCACAGAATATGTAAACCGTCAGTTATATACAAACACTTTCTCAGATCAATGGTTAAAAATGTCTTTGAGCGAGTGATGCGTGTAAGTCAAAGTGAAAGCCACCCTTCCTTGTTCCATATGAACAAGTATTACATAATCAAAAAGATAGAACTGTGCGAGATAGCAGAAATCATGTTAACTGAGAACTATCCACTGCAGCAACATCTACAATGGATGGCACATGTAAGACGACACGAGAATAGCAGTATAGTCACAATGCTGACGTTATATGCAAGCTTACATACACAGCCGATTGAGTAACTTTACAGAAGAGTGTCTGTTCAGTAATATATCATAAGGGACTATTTGATATAACGCAAAATCGGTTCTGGAGATAGTCAAAATGACTTGGAATTTTCCGGTCAGACATTGAATATCAGAACTAATATACTTGGTATGGTTTATGCGTGTATCGGTTATCAGATTAAAAACTGTTATGGTGCCCTATCTATAGGAATTGACCCTTCCTCCGTCACTTTAATACTAATCTGCGTGACTTCCGGAAGACATCTGTGAGGCAGTCTAGACGCAGTCAAGACTCAATGTAACTGTACCTTTCAGACTTAAACTTCTATTTGGCTGATTACTAACACTTATTATTGTACATATATTCTGTTTTTCTAATACACTGTTTGAACCTACCTTCCTGCTTCCGTGTCTTACTTCCGGGTCCAAACAGACCATAACAGCTTGGCGATGAAGATTCGTCACAACATATTAGCGACGAAGATTCGCCACAACAGAAACACTAATCCATATACCCATTTCAAATTCTGGCCGTGTTCATTGCTTTCGCTTTCGCACCAAAACCCTTGGAAAAAAGGTGGGAGTTTTACTTTTTTACCTTCCATCTACGGGCTAAATAAGGAAACAAATCTAAAGATAACTCTAAGTTAAAAGTTGGTTTGAAAGTGGACTAACAACTGTTAAACGTAAAATATTGCATACTGCAGAAACGACTGTACAAACATTTATTGTGTTGAGTCTGCGTCTCAATAATTAATCAGATGGTCTAATGACACTAACGTCTGAAGTGAGGAGAAGAGTTTGCACGTTTCTGTTCAGGGTCAATAAAAAAATAATTCTGCAATCCGTATTTTGCGTGCAGCACCCAAATTCTAATTTGACAAGTGTTAAATTGGTAAATATGTCACAATGAGAAAAAGAGGATTTACAAATTGAATGGTTCAATCTAAAGAATGGAGAAAGATTATATTCTGATAATGATTGGTAACACAACAAAAGCGAAAGATTATGGAGTTTAATAGGGGAAACGACAACATGCGATAAAGCCAAGTATTCCATTAAGTATCTTTTTGTCCGTCACAGACTCGCGGGCAATAAGAAAATTAGTTTTCATGCAGCAGTAAAGTACACAAACATACACAAAAAGGAAATAAAAACAAACAAAATACGAGAATATCACAGCAAAAATCGATATCTTATAAGAAAATTGCATTAGGTTCAATTATATAACATAAAAATAGGGATCCTTTTCAGTTCAGAGGCAGGAGGACACGATAGCAAGACACATGGTCACAAATGTAAGGCACCAGGTAATAATAAAGTACACTAATGTCTGAAAAACTAAGTTGCCAAGCATCTCCAAGAAAGTTACTACCATACACCATTATAATCATTTCACCCTAAGCAAGGCAGAACTGCCGCTGGTGCGCAAGGGATTATGTAAGAGCTGAGTGATGAGAAAGAGGAACAAGTTAAAGGGGGTGTTAGTGAATGGATAAGTAAAGGATGAAAACACTGCTGTGAAGAGGGCTGCATGAGAATAGAGTGGAAAAGGAGAAGAACGATACAAAGGTTGTCAGGAAAAGGATGTGAATCAAGGAGAAAAGAGATGGCAGTTGATTTTGCATTTAAATTCTTCAAATAAATTCGTAGGTTCAGATATAACAAAAAACATTTCAGTACTTCTACTTGTCAAATTATAATTTGGCGATTCAATTAAGGGATGAGTTGTAAATAGATAATATGTTATTCACCAGAAAAGGAAATAAGAACAATTATGATTACTCAAACTCCGCCTCACGCACAGCCGTGTGTGTGTGTGTGTGTGTGTGTGTGTGTGTGTGTGTGTGTGTGTGTGTGTGTGTGTGTACAGATACGCGTAGACAGAGTGAGAGATGGATGGATAGAGAGTAAACGAAACCAATGAAAAAAAGAACATGTAATAAAAGACCTGGGTTTAAACCGAATATTTTTTTTAAATCAGTAAGATATATAAATATATGAAATAAGTATATTTTAATCTGTCAGTCTACGTCTTCACGATACATTTCTAAGCACCCAATGTTAAAGAATCTTTTAATCTTCAAATCTATATCTTCTCCTATGTGCCCTGTCCTTTCAGGACCTAGGCGATCATGGCCTGATGGCTCTTAGCACATTTTTTCCTGTTATCCCACCCAACCCCCACTCTTCCCAGTATGTGACACGCTGCTTTCCCCTGTCTATCTTTCCCTCTATCTGGCCTGTGAGTATCATATTCTTCAAGCCCTCCTTTCTTATTACATGTCCCAGGAACTTTTTCCTTGGTGCTCAGTATTAATTTTCTTTTCGTTTCTATGATTTCCAAAACTACATCATTGACCCCGTGCTCAATCCATGATATCCGTAGCAGTCTTCTGTAGGATTACACTTTAGTTGCATCAAGGTTTTCCTTCATCTTTGATAAGATTGTGCTGCATTCGCAACCATATTGAAGAACTGGCACCACATAACAATCCAGTACTCTCTTTTTTATTTCTAGCGAAATTTTCATGTCTCTTAATACTCAGGGTCTGGAATGCGTCCTTCACAATGTCGTTTGGCCTTCAGATCTCTGTGTCGCACTGTTTGTTTTCTGTTAGAAGACTTCTACGTATTTAATATTTTGTACCTGCTTGATTTTAGTATCCTCCACCTATATTTGGCATATTGGGCGGCTCTTTTTGCTGATGACCATACATTCGGTTTTTTTATAGTTTATTTCTAATCCTTTTTATTTCATTCTCTTCTGCTACCTTCTGTAGGAGGTCTTGTAGTTTCCTTTCTGTGTCACCTATCAGACTGTATCATTTTTGTATCATATGTTCTTCAGATTTTCGCCTCCGATAACAAATTCTGACATAACTTCTAGGGTTCTCACAATAGTCTAGCTGTTCAAGTTGAATTAGGTCCGGCAAAAAGAATCATCCTTGTCTTCCCCCATTTCTACCTTTGTATATCTGCTGAATTTCTGTCCGTATGCAGGCAGGTTGTTGCTAGTAGAGATTCTTGGTTACTCTAATGTCTTTCCAAAATATGTCGAGGTTACTGAGCATTTCTATATCGTTTTTATGGCGTACTTTGTCGAACGCCTGCGCATAATCTATATAATAAATAAAACATGCAACTTTTAGTTGATTTCATTTTTATAATAAATCTTACAATAACATATTTGGTTGTCTGTTATTTATTTACACAACTCGTAGGTTTTTTATTATAATGTAAATAAATAGTATAAAAATTAGAATATATATATATATATATTTATTCTTTAATTGAAGAACCATAAAGTTCCCGACAGTCGTAAGAAAATAATAATCGCAAGGGTGAAATGAGATGGAAAATTATTGCAAACCTTGGAAATTGCAAAGAAATTAAAAAGAATTCACAGAAGATTCGACATCGAAATTGAAAATATTGGCAAGATAACGACAAGATAAAATTAAGGCTTTTAGAAAAGTAATAAAATGATTTGAGAAATATTAGAATATTAATAAGAAAGAGACACTGAGTTGAAAGATTAGTGAACAGTTGATGTTAATATAAACAAAGAGAGAAACTTACGCTGACTATTATCGATAAACATGGAGGCAAACAAACTACAAACGTTGCCCAGAAAAAGAATCTAAGCCGATCGAGGATGTTCATAAACTATGATGTCTCTACAATAAAAAAACAAAAAACAAAAACAAACATTTTTAATGATAATCATAAGACTACATTAGACAGACGGGATGGAAGCGTAATGAAAATACTCAACATTCATAACTTAGAAAAGAGGCTGGCATACTTTAACTAATATTTTCTAGATTATTTTTTTACAATGATTCTCATCCTGTAAGGCATGAGAGCCATTTGAGTCAACGAGTTATAGAATAAGAGGCACAGTTTACGAAGATGCGTGGGTTAACCCTAGACATGAACCAGTTAAAATATTAATGATCAGAGAAGCATCATCTTATGGGTTGAATCCGCAAAGTAGCAGTTCGTGAAAAGAAGCTGTTCGTGGAACTTATACCTCACCACCGGCGTATATTTTCGGCCTGATGTAACCGTTGTAAATGTAGACGATATCAGGTGGATTCAGGCACTTACTGTAGCGATAGAAGGAACCGACAGTTTTCCCAGCATCTGATGGAGTTTTGTTGACGATTGCAAAAGCGTGAAACTCAAGTAACGATCCAAACAACACTACCGTCTTAATTATTAGGTCACACCAGTATCTTTTAGCATTTTATACTAATTTTTAGTATTTATTGCCAAGCGAATAATTGTAAATGAAAATAGAATCGTTCTTTTGTTAATACTGCACAATAACATATACATCAAAGTCATTTATAAATATTTAATAATTACCTATACTGCAGTTTTATCAATGAAAGAATGCAGAAAATTTAGGTTTATTCGGGCGAGTTCATCTTTGATTCCTTGCCTTGTAAAATTTTGCAAAGCAATAATAACAAAAGAACCATTCTATTTTTATTTAGAACTATCCACTTGGCAATCAATACTAAATAAAAATAATATGAAATACTTCATTTCTTTAAAAAAACTGGTGTGTCCTAATAATTATGGCCGGTAGTGTATATACATATTTTAGTTGACATCCTTTTTTTTCAGTGATAATAACGTTTACCGATGTAATCATTGAAGGCATTATTAAAGGAAATATATTTCCCTTTATCATTGCTAAACCACATTTTAATCGTACATTCGGTACCGTTTTGCAATTAAAAAAAGATTAGATTACTGGGTGTAAAATAATTAAAAAACTGAAACTTTACTAAGGAGCAAGTACAAAAGAAGAGTAATAATGAGGAAAGTAGAAAGTGGTTGATATTGCATTTAATTTTTGTGGGGGATTAAAGTTAGCTGGAAAGGATGGAGCTGGGAAAGTGTTCTTCAATCGAGACTTCGAGAAAAGGAAATGCTTGCAAAGAACTTACGGTTATATCTTGCCAAATCAACTGTATATTGGTGAGACCTGGTCGTTAATCTAATACTGAGCTTAAAATCATAATGTCTAGATACACTGGCAATGAGCTCTTGCGAACAGTTACCAAGGAGGTATTTATAGAATAAGCAGAGAAGGAACTTTACTGCGGTGGGACAGCAACTGAAGCGGAAACTTCAGCTCAGCAACAGTTCTATTCCTCGAATGTATAATTGATCACATTATCTTCTTCTGGTTGCTCCGTGACCGAAAAGGTAAGGCTTGATTGACTAAAACTTAATTTACCAAAGATAAAAAAGAATGCGAGACGAATCCTTGTCGTGCGCTGTATTTTATTTCCTAAGTGTTCCGATGATCTCGTTAAGTATCAGTCTTTCTGATAAATTTTAAAATTCCACAATAAATATCGGATTAAAATCCACCATAAATTTTGCGAAAATAAAGATTATATATATATATATATATATATATATATATATATATATTATTTGTCTTAAAATTAATTTTAATGGATGCCCGTATTTGAGTAGAATTATTGTTTAATAATTAAACAGTATATTTATATATATATCTACCGGTCTGAATATTCGTGAAATTTTTTTAGAAAATATAAATTAATATGCTTTAAAAAAATATTTATTAATATGCTTTAAAAAAAAGAGACTATCTACTCAAATACGAGTATACATTGAAAATAATGTTCAAAGAAAATTTAAAATATTCCATATCGTAACTTTCCTTAACATTTCGAAATATATACATATATATATATATATATATATATATATATATATATATATTCTGATTAGAAACATAACAATATTCTTATTAGAAACATATATATATATATATATATATATATATATATATATATATGAATATGTTTCTAATCAATATATAGTAACTATTTTCATATTTTTTATATAATTTTGTTCCTTTCTTAATGATTATAAACCTGACATAGTATCATAACTTGATTAGCTGGAATATGTTTTGACAAAATATCACTAACAAAATAAAATTTAATTGCCCGAACAGAATTTGGAATATTCATGACTATTGTCATGGCGCTTTCCAGTAGATCCTGATGCAAATGTTCGATCTGCCTAGTCCAGACCTTTTACTAATTCTTCTTTTATATTAAGTTTAGATGAACTATTTACATTGTCTTGACTCTTGTCCTCATTTTTGTTTCGATATGCACGACGTTTCGGTCGTTGTATGCTTCGACCTCGTCAGGTGATTGGAATTTTGAACTTAACCCTTTATTTTTATCGTGGTGGGAGATTGTTCTTGTTCCATGAGTCATATCTCTTCCAGATGTTTCACTATAAGTTATCTCCCTTTAACTCAACTTGAAGTTTTTTTTTAACCCAGGTATGGAACTCACAACTCTTGGGGTCAATCAGTGGATCTAACTAACAGTTTTATTCAGTGGGCCATGTGTTGTCAATATTCCAATAACCCGAGGAAGGTCGGAACGTACAACGTCCGAATCGTTGTGAATATGACAACCGAGATGATGACAATCACGTAAATAATGTAAATAATTACAATATCTCATATCAGAAATAGAAACAAATACTTAATAAATGATTTTCAATTAAAAACCTGATTGAGTTCGTAGGTAGAATTATGTGTTTATCTTTGTCATATTTATTTGAGTTATGTTGTTTTATTTATTTATTTTTTTTTTTTGTGGTTTAGTTATTCATCTATGTGTCGTTTCCCCTAAGGATGTTGACGATCATAGTTCTCTATAATCTACGGTTCTTTTTAACTTTGAATGAACTTTTTTCGTTTACCATTTCTCCTAAACCTTGCACCGTTAACCATTGACTTATACGTTGTTTGCTTCTTTCTCTCGTGTCTTGTGACTTGCGATTATCAAATTTTCCAAGATATCTTTCCTCACTGTGCATCCCAGAAATTTTAACTAACTCTTCTCTCTCTCTCTATAAGTGTCCTTTTTATTCCCATTGTCTCTAGAACATCGTCGTTACTCATATCTCAGTCAATGGAATAATCGGTACCCTTCTGTAGTGCCACATTTACGTTAATTGAAGTTTCTTCTTCATCTGTGAAGATATTGTCTTTACTTCCCTAAAATACATTCACTCAATGACAAAGCTAATGTTCATTGAAATCAAAATACATCATTATATGTTCGCCGCCAAATTATTGTGGCTGATTTTTTTCCTTTTTGTTCGAAACTTTTCTAAAATTTAAAACTCTGTTTTTTGTCTGTTGAAATGTTATATTCTTTTATTTGTGCTGAATCTAATCTGATAGGTAATCTATAATAGTTCAATTTGAACAAGCAGTACTTACAAAAAATCATTTTATTTTTAATTCGTTTTATTTGCATTGGATTAGAAAAGCCTTGGTGCTTGATGAGTATTTTTTAAAGGCCTTGATGCTTAATTAATATTTTTTAAAGCCAAAATGTCTTTATCAAGGTTTTCATATAACATTTAGTGAGGATTTTTATTAGATTGTGTGCTTGTCATAATATTGCATAGATTATCTCTCGGATTAAACGTTGAATTTTCAGTTTTCCTTGCTAAAGTTGATACCGTAATCCTGAAACCATCTCATTATATGTTATGTCATGTCACCGCGAATCAGACTAGATAGAATTGTACTGTTTACCTGCACAAATGGTAGTGTACTACAGACCTATTTTTTATTTTATTGGACGGGTTTTTTTTAGGTGGAACTGAGAATATTTCAGGAATATATCATTGGTAGAATCTTTCATAGCAAACTTCATTTGTAGAAGTAGATGCAACAGTAAAAAAAGAAACGTTACTTTAATTGCAAATGAATATTGAAGAACGGTAAATATAATTTAAAATCGTGGTGACGCGTATATTAATTTTTCAAATTTGTGGGCTGTATTCCATAATTTTTTGTGTAGAGCCACCATTTTAAGGCTTGTAGTGTGTCAGCAATTTTTCTCTAGTGTGTAGTGAGGCTTGTAGTGTGTAAGTCACCTTCTGTAAGGCTTTTGCCGATTTAATTTGGCGACCTGTAGTCGAACAACTGCTATAATCTAGCGCTTAAAAAATCTGCCAGTATTGGTTTCTAATAGTAAATCGATTGAATTTGCAACTACGGTTCGAATTCTAATTTAGTAATTTAGAATTCGAAAAATAAAATATGTATTCTTGAATATATATATATATATATATATGTGTGTGTGTGTGTGTGTTTAATTTTCTAAATTATAACAAAAAAAAAACGATTAAAAACAGATGTGACCGCAATGTTCATTTTTCGTAAAATAATTTATGTAAATTATATTGTTCTATTTATACACTAATGGGGAAAGGTACTTTCAGATATTTTCCAGAGGTTTGATGAAAATTTCACTTGTTGCAATTTTATATAAACTTCTTAAACAATTTCAATGTTTTGCCTATTGGGAATAGGGTATATTGAATTTGTATTTTCTAACGAGACAAAATACTGTTTACAATGTTAGTTTCCTAAACCAGCCCCAAGCAATTTGGATGATTCGCACAACACAGTCTTTCTCCGTTTTCGGATATTTGTTTTTTGATTAAGATAATATTGCAGATTTATAAAAAAATACTTTTTTAATTAATTATTAAGTGACCCTAATTTCTACTTAACGTATGTTCTTCTTTTTTTTAACTCTCTAATATTGAAAAGAAAGTAGCGTAGATGAGATCTAAAGATTACTATTAAACATTATTCACCAGCGAGATTTTATATTTCAGACGCTTGCGTCGAGGTTAACGGTCGTCAAATGATGATCTTTGATCCAATCTGCGAACAACAGCAACAGACATTTTTCAAAAACCGCTATAGCAGACTTGATGCCACTTTTCTTCACCCAATCAGGTATGGCCTTACCGCACATTACTGAACAGATATTCTCCCGTAATGGCAGGGAGACGCCAACCAGTTTTTTTTTATGTACTCTGTACATCGTATCAATCGCAATGTGCAAATCTAGTCATGATACTGTTGTAATGATCTGATCAAGTATTTCCATATTATTCAAGAATAGTCCTTCAGTACACTTACTACTATGACATAGTTTGGCAACACTTAAGGTAAATGTCGGTTTTACCCGACAATTTACAATTTTTACGAGACCCCCGAAATGCGGGCTTGTGTAATTTGATCAAAATTAGAAGGAACCCAGACGGCAGTGGGACGCCATTAAGTGATTTTGTGTACTGTATGACAGTCGCATCCACAATTGTTGAGCGACTAAGTTTTGTAAGTTTTGTGAATATATTAAAACACACACAGACATGTGTCTTGTTTCTATTTCGTCATTGCGAGTGTAAAACTTCTGCATTAATTACTCAAAGTAGTGAGCACTTTCAAGCAAAATATTTCTCGCCAAAAATACAAAATGTAACTACAATAATATAAGGAGGAAGATTTATTTACAAATCATTTATGGTCCCATGAGAAAACGCAAATCGTTTATCGATTAAAATTAATCACGGCTTCTTCTCGAGATATTCAGTAACTAAACGAATAAATTTACTGCAATTTTATCAATGTCAGAAAGGGTCAAATAAAGTCGCCACATTGTGGAATGCTATTTCGCTACAATTAGTCTCCACACTTCAAAATAATTTTGGTTGTCAATAACTAGTTTCAGATCCGATAGAGATTAGGATAATATATGTAAAGTAATTACCATATTTCTTTCTCATTCTGTGTCTGTCTATGCGAGCTAATGATTTGAACTTTGAATTTAAATTTATTTTCTTGATCATAACAGATATTGACATGTTTTAATAAAACCCAACTCTTAATTCCAAAAGAGAAAAATAACTGAACGTAAAAGTTTATAAGTCTTCAATGATCTGTTTTCCTTTTTTGTTAAAGAAAAATTAAGGAGTTACATATCCAATATTCTCCACTTAAAGAAATGCACTAACAAGATTTTTAAACGTACATAAGCATTTGTCGAAATTGTATACAAATCTTATTTAACTGCTTATTAATTGCTTTTGTTTGCGGTATATCAGGACCTCTACTGGTTATTATACGCAATTCTATTTTATTTTTAGGGATAATAATGGTTTAGTACAACAATTCTTACTAATTAATCCATAATTGGGGGAAAAGTGGTGTATTTATACCGTTCCCACAGGGTTTTGTGCATAAGTGAACATAACGAACACAACTGAATTTTGAAATCGGCTGTCCGATTAACAATTCCGTGCTATAATCCATTACACCACCCGCACATCCAAACTTACAGCACTTGCCTATTTATATTTGAATATAAAACATCGTGAGTGGTCCAATAAATGACGAATTATTTCATTGATTAGATGTCTATCAAGCAGAATGCACGGTTGTTAGCAATAATTACAGCCAACGATTGGAGCTACAAATTAGAGACATTAGAATAAAAAGTACATAGATTTAAGTAACTGCGATGATGAAAATGTTACACCAAAATCCGAAGATCCCTGAAAGTGTAAAAATACCTTCCGAAATTTATTAAAAAGTTAAACGTTTGTTAAAAACAAAGCAGAGCGCGCTGCACTGCTATATAATATCCGTTGGCCGATATGGCAATATATACTGTATAATTTCCTCACATATCAGAATAAGACCTTATTGCTTAGAGCAGTAAAGTATAGGATGTTGTAAAGAGCCTTAGTCCTCCACGTCTTGAACAGACAAAGAGAAGAAAATACGTATTGATTTGATATAGTAAATTCAGATTTACTATACACTGATATTAAGTTTTTACAGACGCCACTTTCTGGTGTAAAATTTAGCAATCTCACGAATCATTATTTTTTAGTAATGACCATGATTCTTACTGAGAGCATTTTACTGGTATCTTCGTTTTAAAATTAAGTATTCTTAAACGACTATTAGTTGTACTGAAATATATCTTACCGACCTTTCAATAAAGCAAATACAAATATTTTACTCTAAATTACAACAACAATAAGCTAAAAGGGTATTGTTGGTATCACCCAAATTCATATTTTTTCCGAAGACATTAAACAAGATTTTTCATTTGTTTCATTGAGAAATCTTAATTATCTACAAGCAACATGATCTTTACCAGAAAAGAAGCAAAAAGAATCAACATTTTAGAGGTCATAGAACATTTAAGCCAGCAAGATTTTACAGCAAAAACAAAGACTGAATAATACGAATAAATTACAATTTCAAGGAGTTTTATTTAACAAAAGTTGGCCATTTAAAAAATATAGACCAATTCAAATACTTTTAATTAGCTTTTAAAATGTTTACAACAGAAATTGTATATTTGGCTAATATCCGACATTGTAAGTCTCCTAAGATAAAGCCTGTCAAATAGAAGATAGGAGACAGTGTACAAATGATTGGAAAGAAAGTAATGTAGAATTAGAAAATGAAAAAGAAACAAATGTGACATTAGTTTCAATCGATATGTCAATCATTATAATGTCTCGCATCATTATCAATAACATAATCTATCTACTTGGCATCCTGATTCAGGTTTTGATGCAAATAATCACTTAATATCCCTCTAACTTCTTTATAATTATCAGTTTTCACTCTGAAGTTTTGAAATAATCTAAAAAGATGGTAGATGTAGTAACGTCAAGAAGATAAGTACAATGAAGAAAAATACGCCAGCACTTACCGAGTAAAGCATAACCTGGGGAATAACACGAACAGGAATTATATGTACTTCATTGCTTATATTTGGAGTAAAGCTTATAAAGGTGAAACAAACTTCGGGGTGGTTCACATAGTACGTATGCACATATGAGGAAGCGTACAGTAGCATAAGAAGGGGTACAGAAATCAAGTATGTACGCATGAAAAAAAATGATACTTATTTTAAATTTTGATCAGCGAAATAAATCACTTGCAGAATAAAAATAACGTCTTTGTTTCATGCTGAGCAAATTTATTTGCTTATCAACACTGTTCTAAATTCTTGTTTTGAAATTAATTAAAACAAGTTCAGGAAACAACGTTCACATTAAGGTGTGAATTCTAGAAAAAAGCAAAAGCGTCGTAATAATTGAAAGGAAATTTTAATAAACAGACTCCGCCCATAGATACATAAGCAAAAGGGTATTATGTTTTGAAAAGACAATGGAATTAAACAATGCAATCTGTTTCGCCTCAGTATTTTCGATAGTTTATTTCACAAGTGGCGAATTATTATTTGAAATGGATAAACATGTTCAGTAAGAAAATGTTTGAAAGCTTACATTGACGCCTATGCCTAGTTGCAAAAATCAGAACTGTGTTCTAAAGCACAAGAGCTTTGAAACAAACTAGAAGACGACGATGAAAAATTGAATGATGAATTGTTTAAATTAAAAGCAAAAGTTTTTCATTTCAAGAGCCAAAATATAACTTTTCAAATTTTTTGTGATGCAGTGGATATCGACTCGGAACGACAAATCAGGGTGCCGAGTTCGAATTCCCATTGACTTCCCCGTATTCACTTACGCACAAATACCCTTGGGAAAGGTACTGATCCGTCTCTTCCTTCCAGTTATGGATTAAATAATAAGACAGATTGGGTTCTCTAGCTTTGGCTAGCAATCAGTCTACCACAGAAAGCAATAGCAACCTAATGCGGGATAATCTTCTGCCCAGTCAGTCATGTCTCTTTCGAGACATGTTAACCCAAAGCGTGTATCACATATGGCACTTAACTGACTGACTGAAAATAGAGTGGATGAGCACGAAAAGTACGTACGCAGGTGGTTACATTAGAGGAAAGTAATGAGAAAGAGAGACAGGTTATAAGGAGTTTCAGGAAGTGGGTAAGAGAAGGATGAGAATACTGGTGTGATGAAAGTGGAATGAACGGAGAAAAGAGCATGAGGGAAAGGAAGCCAGTCAGTGAGATAGGAGATGATTTACATTTAAATTCTTGGAGATTGTAGCCGTCGAGGAAGCAAGTTTACAGAAGGGAATTACACAGGTGGGATGTGCGAGAAAAGAAACTGATGGAGTAGAAGTTGAAGTTACAATTTATTGGTATTACTGTGAAATGGTGGGCCCTAGTTGCTAATTTAGTAGCTCGCGTAAATGCACCCATGGGGGGCACCAGTGAACTAAGTTCATCGGAGCAGAACCGTGAAAGTATTTGTAGAAGAGACACTTTACGCCGGTGAGAAAGTGACTGCATCTAAACCGCCAAGTCGGGATTGATCACATTACCGCTTCTCCGTTGGATTTTGTCGTATCCTACGAAACCCCAAGTATATTTTTTCGGTTGTAGTTCATGTTTGGGGAATCATTATACTTTTTATGAGTGCGTAAATCTTGTTGAGATATGATTACAGAGAACCAACTTTTCATCGCTGATGATTCAATGATTCTAACCTATGCATCCCAAGTAACTAGTATACTATTCAGTTGTCGTCAGATATTTGATTAATCTGATGCATTAACAAAAATTAGTTAATTTTATCAGTTCCTGAAGTCATTTTATCATACAAATATGACTTGTATTGAACTTCTTCACTACTTGCCGTGAGATTTGCTAAGATTATTCCACAAGTACTGCTTGCACAACTTTAATATTAAAATAACTTGGTCGTCCAATTGGAAGAAAATCTTTAAGGGAAAGATTCTTTGAACGAAACTCGCCAAACCCTCCGGATACGTAAAGAGTAATTATCAAATGTTCCATGCCACTTCTGTTGATAAAGCACCATTTTTGAACTCATACATACAACACAGTGATTCACATCTGAATCTATTTTGAAAGGGAAAAATCGAAACAAAATCTAACAATTCGGATATTAATTAACTTTCAGAGAAAAAAAAAGGCATACAAATTAATGATTATATTATCACATCAACTTTTTAATGATTTCACCCCAAGCAAAGAAGATCAAACTTGATTAGATGTGACACAAGGTCATTTAAATTGGGAAATTCAATCCCTTAATCTAAGGCAAAATTTATTGCCTATTTTTCCCAGATGAGACACTGTCCTTCGGCGGAACCTCGCCTGGGTTCCTCTCCACCTGAAGGCAGAGAGACTGACAATGAAAATTCTGCGCAAGGCAGGACACGCTCCTATTTCTGTCTGAGTAGTTTATATTCTAAATGTTTAAGGTCACCTGATCCCAGTAGCACAATTCATTCAACGATTACATTTGTTGCCGGGAGATCCGTGTTCGACCACACGTGTCGTTATCAACACTTTTAACCTACATAACTCATTTGAACTGCAAAATGATGAGATCTTGTCGCTAATCTTGACTTCTTCTTTGATGTAACATGTCGCATCAATGCGCAGGTGATCATGGCCCCTTACCCACATCTTCTTTTCCTTGCAGCTATTAATATAATTTCTCTTGTTATTTCTCCCAAGCTCTGCTGTTCCGTCCGTTTGCTTAGGCCTATCAAGTATGAAACACGCTGTTTCAACCCTGTCTCCCTTTCCCTCTATACCCATGTGAGGAGAGCGGGTAAATACTTTGACTTTATGTATAAATATGCGCCTATGGTTTAAGAGGTAGCGACACTGACTGACAACAAATCGATCGAAATTCGATTCTGGATAGAAGCAAGTGGATGTGTCTAACCACTCTAATGAGCTGTGATACAGAGAAACAGGTTTGTATGTGGATGACTAATATATATATATTACTGTGTAAGAGTTTTATTTAATTCTGAATCAAATTTGACTGTAAAGTTTAAACAGAAAGGCGACTACGACTTATATATATATATATGATTTCTCTATGAATCTCTTTGTCTTCACAAGCATGAGAAAACTGACCAGGATATCAGCTTGCCTGATGGCAAGTGGGTCGTTGATGAAGTGGGTTATTTTTATCAAATAAAAATACAGAAAATAAACACATACAACTGCTATTGCAATAAAAAAAATAAGAACTTTATAAAGTCATCTACACATTATCAGATAGGCAACCCCAAGCTGAGAGGACATTTTGAAGGCATCATAAAGACAAGGTTAAGAAACTCTGACTGAGGAGAATTTGGAATCATATATTTTGCTATCATTTGAAAAGGAATTGTTAAATGAATTACATGTAGAAGCAATTATTGGCCATTTCGCACAATCATCTAGTGAATATAAAGAATTTCTCTTAATATACTGAACTGCATGAAATCCTCGATTGTACTTTGAAACATGTTTAAGCAATTTGCCACCAAGCAAATCAATAACATCACTAAGACGCAAAGAATGACTGAGTGTAAGTGAAGATGAAAAAACATAATATTAAGCAGAGAGAAAAATAAAAAGACAAGAATTACGAAGACAGAAGGTAATAAAGGTATTGTGATTAATTTTGAAGATTAAAATTGACTGAAAAACAAAAAGCCGGAAGAGAGTTTCTACAAGCGAGAAGTGTGATATAAGAAACTATTAGCATAGAACTTGTTACATAAGTTTTTTCACCTGTAAAATAATGAAGAACTTCCCGCCAATCTAGTATTGCATTTAAATTTAAAGTGCTTAGTTAACTCAGAGGAAAGTTCATTAGAACAATTAATATAAAATTATTTATAGAAAAGCAATAGGAAAGCTATATTATTCAACAAATACATTTAAAGAACTCAAGTTAAAAATGCACAGGGATTTCTTTACAATCTAATGAATCTATGTAATTTCTAATTTTCTTAAAATAAAATAAAATAAAATAATATTACTGAATGGTATAAACCTATATATTCGAATATTAATTTATATAAAAACAAAAGATCCAGTCATTATTTTTTAACTTCAAAATTATAATTCTGTTTAATAATACGTAATTATGGATAAATATATTTTTATTAATTATTAAGATATTTTTAAAGTGTACATGCTTACACAAAAGACAAATCAGTAAACATTTTAAAAATTCAAGCAAAATTAAAATATTTCTTAAGTCGATTTTTTTTAATTAGAGAAAAGTGTTTTTTTAGTGATTCGATTCCTGTAAAATAATTGCTGTAAATAAATTTTGTTTTCAAAAACTTCTGTAAAGTTTAATGGATTAAAAAAATGAAATTTACACTACATTTTCCTTTACCTTTTATATGTAATTCGTCTCCGCATTAAGAAATATAATAGAAAACTAATTTTATTCGAAAAATTGCGTCGTTTTTATTGAATACAAAATGAAAATGCAACTTTTCTATGAGAAAGAATTTACTAATTGATTCTAATTCGATTTTTTTGTGAAATCTTGCGTAACATTTCTTTAAATAGTATACAGTAAACAATATTTATGTGACTCCAGAATTTTGCACGAAGGATTTAGCCTCGAGGACATTTTTTTAGACATTAATTACTGCACTATATGCAAATATATTTATTTCCGTGTAAAATTTTAGATGGTAGCTATTTTTATGTCAAGAGATAATCTGTCTTTTTGATAATAATCCCAAAACAATCCTAAAATCTTCAAAAACCCGGCATTGTATTTAGGATTTCTCGTAACGGGAAAGATTGTGACAATCTGGTATCAAAATGATAGAGATACTAATTTTGATATTTTTTTTCGAGAAATTAATTAAATAAAATAAACAAAAAAGCAACAACAAAACCCCTTCCCATACACACAGAAAACATGTCTTACATTATTGGTAAGTGTAACATATGTGGGCTTAAAAACTGACACAATCAGAACCAAAGAATAATAATTAACACTTCAACTAGGATATCTTTTAAGAAGTAGATTGTGATAATTGCATAGATCCAGATCCAGAAATCCCGTGAGTCATTATTCGTAAGCCCACCGCATGTACTGCAGCCGCATTAGAATTGGTGTTTATTTGGGCACGACAGGCTGACGGAACCCAGCCCTCTTTAGAAAGGTTTGAATTCGGAGTGTTTTTTCTCCTAAACCGGTTGCCACCAAAGGCTATATAATCCAGTATGTCCTGCTATTCACCCATAGCGTGCGGAGAAGATATGGTGGTCCTGAGTATGACAGTAAACAGAATCCGGCAGCAAGGCATCTGAATTAAAAGTTTGTGAGGAGCATGGAACCACCTTTTAATTGCTGTTGTTCCCAGGTCCACCCTGACTCAGAGTGGTAGCACCAAGCTATGGGCAAATAGTTAATCACGAAACTAGGTTCAAAACATTATGAAAGAATAAAAATAGACTTTTATGGAAAAATATTTATTTTTTCAAGGAACAATTTTACCAACAATACATTTTTGAAGGAAAAAATATTACCAGTAATACATTTTTTAATACAAAATTAGAAGACATCTTCAGTTTTCTAAAATTAAAAATTAAAAAAAAGACTTTTTATCATTAAAATCTTACTAAATCAACCTTTTCACTATAATTAAACATTAAAAATATATCTTAAAACATCACCTTTTTGGCTTCAAATTACCCACAGATGTTGATATGCCGTTAAACAAAATTCAAACTCCAGGAAGAAGAGATGGGTTCATAACTTTTTAGTATGTGTAATAAATCCGACCGGAATTCGAACTCTGTTCTCCGATTCCTTAATCTAAGCCGCTATTCGTTACAGCACCATGTCTCCATGTTAATTGTATATCTGGTCTAATATAGAAATTAATGCCTTGTATTTATTTAGTTCTCCACACACACCTGTAATTTATACTTGTCTTTACAGCAATCAAATTTAATCTTTGGGATATAACAATGTTTATGCGTTCGGCTTAACATGGTTGCAAACATCGTCATTCTGAAGTGTTACGTAACTCAAAATCATTCTAAACTAAAAGAAAAAAGTTCAAGGAATTTTGCTATGTATGACGAAATGTTTAATAAATTACTAAATTCAGCAGTGCCGCGGCTTATCAAACATTGGCAACAGACGACATCATTCGACAAACTAAAATTCTCGAAATTATAAATGAAATTAAGAGATCCTTCAACTATGATTGGTCTGTTAATGTTTTTCCCCCAAAATGTCGTGGTTTTATAAAAATTAAAATTTAAAATGGTGGCAAATGATGCATTAAAGAAAAATAATAAAAATTCTGAAAGCATTCCAAAAGATTTTGCATTGTGTTCAGTTACAAAGAATAAACTATTTATTTACATTGAATGATTTAACATGGAAATTGTGAAGCGACGAAAATGTTTCCTTTTCCAGTCGATAAATAATTGTTTTTAAAATTAGGAATAAAAATTATGAAAAATATCAGTTTAAAAGGTAGTTTGTTTGGTTTTTTATGCTGAAATTTAAAATTTCATGAAACTCGATTTTCTTGAAATATGAGAAAGAGAGTAAATAAAACTAAATTCAGTGAAAAATACATTATTTTCTAAATATTCAAGAAAAAATTACATATGTAAGTGAAGAAAAATGATTTCAAAGAGTAATTACTACAACAATTTGTGGAGAAGAAAAAGTTATTTCAATCAGACTTTACAATCCTTCGTGTCTTTCCTTGGAAAAGATAATGAAAGTTTATGAGTTTTCCTTTTTAATTAACCCATTAACACCCACTGTGTAATCTGTTCTAAATTATGGAAAATTAAATAAATGTCCGGCTTTAATGATAAATTTCTAAACAGACGAGTATTAATTGTAGGTTTTTAAAAAGGTTCGATATTATAAGTTTTCTAAAAGATAGGCATTAATTATAGATTACATAATTTATATTGCTCCGACTGTTTGTATCATCTTTATTGCTATATTCACAACGTTTTGCTCCTTGTACGCTTCAGTTTTCTTCAGGTGCTTGGAATTTCAAACAGAGCTCTTTATTTTGATCACTGGGGTATATAATGCTCGATCCGTGTGCCAGATGTCATGTAGCTGTCCTCATTTATCTCAACACCCAAGTTACTTTTTCACTACTGTTGTCGCCAGGTATTGAACTCACAACTCTTTGGGTCAGGTCACTGGATCTAACCAACGCTTTTATCCACTGGGCAATGTGTCTCCTGGACCTGCAGAAGACCGGAGCGTACAACAATTGAAACGTCGTGAATATGGCAATAAAGATGAGGACAACAGTACGAAAAATGTAAATAATTTATCAACGAAATGAATGAACGTCATGTATCTATCTTTTATTATGTACCGTGTCCCTTATGGACGTAGACGATCATGGCAATCCACATTTTCCTATTCTTTGTAGCTTTTAATAACTTTTGTTTTGATATTTCTCCCAAATCCTTCTCTTTCATTCATTTGCTTAAGCCCATCAAATATGTTACTCATTGTTTTACCCTATCGCTCTTTTCCTCTATCCCCCCAGTGAGAAACAAATTTCTCCAAGCCCTCCGTTCTCATTACATGTCCCAAAAACTTCAGCTCTATCTTCTTGATGTTAAATACAAGTTTTCTTTTCGTTTTTATTCTCTCCAAAAACCTTCGGTCCATGTTATCCTCAGCATGCTTCTGTAGAACAAAATTTATGTTACTTCTAGTAAACATTGACGTGGTTTTCTAGTATGTGCTGCAATACAGGAGACCAGATATCTCGTAACAGTCCAGTATTATTTTCTTGTTTCCAACCAATTGTTTGATCAATTTTCCTGCCGATCAATATTCTACTCAGCTTTTGGAAGGCGTTTTTTTGTCATGCTAATACGCCTTCGGATCTCAGTGTCGCACTGTCGTATGAAATAAAATTGACACTCATTTGAAATTGAGGACGCTGGATTACTTTGGATGTTACAAACTCTACAGAAATTTGTGTGTGCATTTGTTGTGACAGAAATCAGAAGGCGTGTTGGAATAATAAAATATACCTAAAATAGATGAACAAAATATTAAGAAATAGAAAAAAATAGTTAGAACAAAAGGAAAGACTACAGAATTGCTATAATTAATCTTTTTATATATCAGTTACTGTTGGAAAGTTTCATCACAGATGAAGAAGAGACTTAAACCAATAGAGCAGTGTATCGTACAGATAGACACTGATAAAACCATCAACGGTACATGCGAACAATTAAGATGTTTTGTGGAATAAGGAAGCAAAACAGACACTTGTGCTTGGAGCAGAAAAGAAGGAGATGAAATTTCAACCACATGAAAGGATAGAGGGCTTGGAGAATTTGACAACAACGGAACATACAGCATGTATGTAAGGCTCCAGTAACCGATATAACAAACTCGTATATGAACAGATGAATATAAACCGGGAAAGAAACTGAAGGAAAACATATTGCTTAGAAGGAGGGACAATGAGAGAAAAGATATTGCTTAGAGGGAAGGATACTGAGGAATACATATTGCTTAGACGGAATGATAATGAGGAAAAACATATTGCTTAGGTGGAAAGATACTGACGAATACATTTTGTCTAGAGGGAATGTTAATGATGGAAAATATATTATTTTGAGCTACGAGAATATGAATTTCTGGAGAAAAATATTTGTTCATGTCTTACCATAAAATAAAAATTATTGTAAGAGTTTGCAAGATTAAGTTTTAAAATGTCTTGTAATAGGATATAATAGTTCATCCCTTCAGTTTTCAGTTTCTTCTTTAAGAAACCAAAATCGCTGTGTAAGAGATTTTGTGAAACAGTGATAAGCAATAATACCCATTGAAACAATGCAGTTACCCATTTTATTCAATGTCAAAAAAGTGATTTATCTCTTTCAAATTTCAAGAATGCTGAAAAGAAACATTTTTTTTATTTTAAAATTCGGTCTAGATAGTTTTTAAGCTCTAAGAAAATTCTAAAAGACATATAAAATTCTTCATGCCGTCATTATAAAAAATATTTAACCGTAGTCAACATATCCGAAGTTGCTTACTCTATACAAAATGATAATATAACATTACAGTCAAATGTACTTTTATTAAGGAATAATGAGAAGTGCGAATCCTATAATCTGATAAACATAACCTGAGTCTAGACGAAGTAAATATTTTGCGGATGTGAGAACGCCATATGTTGCCTGTTTTTAAGGACTCAAACCTCAAGATACATATTCTGACTTATGATATAATTATTTTGTGTTTTAAAAACAATGGATTCATAAAAATGAACAAAATGTAAGAAAACAAGTATTTTATTATATCGTTAGAAAATCAAGTATTTAAAATAGCAAAAATATAATTATGGTCGTGGACAATTTCCTTGAGAAATCATAATACATTTTAAGTGTTGAATCCTGTTTAAGAATTCGTATAGATATTTTGCTTCTGTACAGAATACAATATATATATATATATATATATATATATATATATATATATATATATGCTTAAATAAAATAAAGACTAGAGGAAAAATGTATTCTAAATCCCCTACGCGTTTCGTCCTGTGATGGACTTTATCAAGGCAAAAAGACGAAATGTGCTTTATTCTAAAGTACGTATCTATAAACAAACAGTGTTGGCAACCACAAAGACGCTCACAAATCATTTCAAAAGATTAACAGAAAATTTTAGTTTTTAGAATTTCTTCATGTGTAGTGCAAAATCACGAGATATTAAAATGAAGGGAATTCAACCGTTTTCTTTGAATTTTTTTGTTATGTATGTTAGTCTGTTTTAGTATAATTTCCATAAGTAAAAGTGAGATTGGGAAAAATCCGGGGCGCAAATTGATTTTTTGGTAGTAGTGGATGGCGGCGCTCTCGAGGACTTTTCTTCTGAATAAATTGTTTACTCTTTTTATTATCATGGCATTTTTAAAATCAAAATTGTGGTTGAATTTATTTCTGTGAATCACTAATGCATTTATAACTCTACAGTATATATATATATATATATATATATATATATATATATACTCCAGCGGAGGAGGAGAAAAAGAGCACAAAAAAGAGCAGCCTTCATATCCAATTCTTTCGGATTTACCAAAAAATTACTGGGTGAAACTGGAAGTGGAATGCTACAAAGTAGCACAGACGAATAAATGCTTTTCTCATAGACTCCTTAGCGACCCCTACCAGCAGCGAAAACCATCTTCTCCTTACCCCAGATCCTCCTTCAATTGATTTTGACATAGGACTACCTAGCTTGGTTGAATTGCATTTAATTCTTAAAAAAAAGCTCGTTCAAGCTCCGCTCCAGATCCGAATGGAGTTTCCTACTTAGTTTACAAAAGATGCCCGAAATCCTATGGGAGTTATTGAAGGCCATTTTGGAAGAGAGGGAAGATAGCAGACCAGTGAAAGTATGCCGAGGGCATATGGATCCCCAAAATGGAAAACGCCAAGAAAATCAACCAATTTAAATGTATATCGCTGCTGAATGTTGAAGGAAAAATTTTCTTCATCTTATTAAACAGTAAAATATTTAATAATAAATAATTATATCGACACCTCTGTTCAAAAAAGAAGTAGTTCCGAGCATGCCAGATTGTATGGAACACGGGTCACGCAGCTATTAAATATGCCAAGGGAGATATTGTAGTCCTCTGGTTAGACCTTAAGAATGCTTATGGTTCAATCTCCCATCGTTTAGTAGCAGTAGCTTTAAATCGGTATTATATACCCACTATTTTCACCAAGCTAATTTTAAATTGCTATAAGATTTTAAAATGAGGACAGTAAAAATGACCTCAACTTCAGCCTGGCATAATCTTGAAAAAGGGATAATAACAGGCTGCACCATTTCAGCGACTCTATTCGCTTTATCAATGAATATGCTGATAAATGCTGCTGAAGTGGAATGTTGAAGGCCAGTCACCAGATCCGGTGTAAGGCAACCAACGATCTATAACCAGCATGTCAGCCATTGGGGCAAGGTGGTTGCTGAAGGGCATCGAAAAACTCATAAACTGGGAAAGAATGAGTTTTAACGCTTCTAAATCACGATCACTAATAATGAAGAACGGAAAGCTTTCTAAAAACGAAAGATTTAAGCTCTATGGAGATGATATACCCACAATACATCAAAAGCCAGTAAAGAGCTTGGGGGAGCAGTTCGATGAAACCCTAAAAGACTCAAGATCCGTAAAATAAACAAAGGAGAAACTAGAAGGGTGGCTAATCATGGTTGATAAGTCTGGCTTACCTGGCCGATATAAAGCTTGGATTTATCAACACGTCATCCTTCCAAAAATACTCTGTCCCGTAACCATCTATGATTTCACTTCCTCCACGGTAGAACTTATGGAACGAAGCATAACATCTCGACTGCGCAGGTGGTTAGGACTGCCAAGATCACTATGCAGCGCAGCGTTATACGGGAAAACAAACGCATTAAAACTCCCGTTTAAAAGCCTACAGGAGGAATTTAAAGTAGCTAAAGTGAGAGCCGCAATCCAGTATGAATGCTCAAAAGATCCCAAAGTAGCCGGGGCGGGGATATCCGTTCATACAGGAAAAAATGGAACGCCTCGAAAGAATTAATTACAGCAAAAGAAAGAATCCGAAAAGAGGCCATACTGGGGACCGTAGCTACAGGACGCGCGGGCCTCGGATTCTTCTCCTCAAAAAAATATGACAAACTGCAAGGGAAAAAGAAAAGTTATCTTTTGCAGGAATAAATCAGAAATGGCGAAGAAGAGAAACGAATAGCAATCCAAGTCGGGATGAGACAGCAAGGAGCATGGACCAAATGGAACTCTATGTTGAGTCGCCAAATCAAATGGTTCGAATTATGGCACGGGACTCCAGAGTAAAATTTCTGATTTCGGCGATATACGACACCCTGCCAAGCCTCGCAAATTTACAGTTATGGTATAAAACCCAGTCGCCAAATTGTCATTTTCGTGGGTGTAAAGGTACCCTAAAACATATTCTGAGCAGCTGTAAATCTGCACTGGCTGATGGGCGTAACAGATGGCGCCACGACGAAATTTTAAAAGAGATTGTGAACGTAGTTCGAAATGCCATCGAAGATAATGTTTACAACCCAGACACAAGGCAAATAAAATTTATTAAAGCGGACGGGAAAGCCCTACAAAATAGAAAGGCAAATCCAAACCTGTTATCTCCTGCAACAAACTGGGAACTAAGGGCCGATATAGGCACGAGATTGCAATTCCCAGAGAAAATTGCCACTACAAAACTTCGTCCAGACATAGTTTTCTTCTCACATAATTTAAAGAAGATAGTTTTGTGGGAACTGACAGTCCCCTGGGAAGAAAACACAGAAGAAGCCCATGAAAGGAAAAAGTCGAAATATGATGAACTGCTGGAGAGTTGCAGAGATAAAGGCCGGAAGGCTAGCTGCACTCCGATAGAAATAGGGACTAGAGGATTTGCAGCAAGGTCCTTAAGCAAAGCCTTAACGTATATAGGGTCAGTAGGAGCAAAAAAAAGGAAAACAATCAAGTCCATAATCGAAACAGCTACTTGGTTATAGATTAAAAGGGCAAGTACCTAGATTTGGCCAAAAAAAATAAAATGTGTAGCTAAATTCCTCGAAATTCTGCATTTCTAATTCTCAGTTTTTCGTTTGTACTCGTAAACATGATAAAATATACAGATAGGTTTTAAATCAGTGTATATAACTATAATTGGTATTTATCTATTTTTAAAGCTATTTGGTTAACCCTTTCCTCTTTCAATTGTACATAACTAATTATATATTTAAAACGTTTTTCAATTACCTTTATATATAGATATTTATATTTTCATAATCCTTTTGGAAACAATTTTTAAATTATACATATTTGTAGATATTTTTTATTTCTTTTAAACGAATTTTGATAAATTCTTAGATGGATTTTTTTTTAGATACCACAAATTATATAAAATTGTAGATTTGTAATTATTTTAAACGAACCGTGATTAATTCTTAGTTGAGGATTTTTGTTTTGTTTTTTTTTTGTTTTTTGTTTATTCTTCCCACAAGTAAATAGCATCATACTTTTATTTTATTTTATTTTATTTTTTAAAATTTAGGACGATTTCATGTACGGTTTGCCTCTCTATGCAAACTGGCTTTGACTGTCGCCAATCGGAAGCGTGTGCAAGAGTTTGTACGGGTCCTAAACTTTATAAATTTTGTTTCTAATGTCTGGAAGCGCTCATTGAGGATTGACCGGAGACTGATCATTTCTGGTCGGGTCGGCGTGGTAAGTGGGGTATGATGTTGAGAAACCCGAAACCCCCTAGTGATCCACGTAAAGACATCACTGACGACACCCTCTAGCGCCTCCACTTTGAAATGTGGAGTTATAATAATTTTTGTGCCATGATTGCAGTTTTTTTAGTAGATTGATTGATAAAATGTATTTTGGCAAGCATGTTTCTTTATCGGAAAATGCTCGATATCGGAGTGAAGATAGAGCGTTGATAGTTTTAGTTCAAAGAATTTGTCAATTTAACTCAACAGGTTCATGCCGATTTCGAGGTTTTGTAAGATCAGCGTTATGTTACTTTCTCATGAGAGCTTGCTATCTTGCTGTTAAGGCACGTTTTTCTTCTTTTTTTTTGTTTTAGGGAGCTGTGACCGACTTGGTATTTTGTGGAATTTGTTTTGTTTGTGATAGCTTCTTTTTTCATTTTATTTATTTATTTTTATTTTCATTTTGATTCTGTTTGATTTATTTTAATGCTTTTTATTGTTTTTTAATGTGCGCCTGAGTGGATCTCCGATTATATTTTCTTTTATTTTAAAAGATGTCCGCCTAATTTTATTTTTGTTGGATGGTCTGTTCTTGTCATTTAGGTTGACCTGTTTTTATGTATTGACTTCTTTTATAAGCTTGACCTTTTTTCCTGTTCGTATTTTATACTGCTTAATGGTTTCTTTGTTGTTTTTTGTGTATATTTTTGTTAGTGGAAATTTTGTGTTTTTTCCGTTTGGTTAAGGTTATATTTTTCTGTGTTTTATATATATATATATATATATATATATATTCTATTCTGTTGAATGATGTTGTATCTTGCATTTTAGCGAGTGCAAAAAGACAATTATATCGAAGAAATATGCATGGACAACTATCTTCGATTTAATAACTGTAAAAAATCATCAACAACAGCAACACTTTCCTTGTCGCTGCACATTTCAATCAACCGTTTCATAACATTGAAAAAATCATATGCATGCTTTCAGCGACTCCATTTTTGAACCGACAAGAAAGACGCAAAAAAAGTAACTTTTCAAAATAGAATAAGTTATATAAGGATTTCGAAGTAGAATCTTCCATTCAATCTGTGGGGAGACATTTATGTCTTTTAATTCCTAGAAATATTTGCAAAAATAGGTTTGATATTTTAGGTGGGGTTTTCAGAAAAATTGGTCAGGATTATATAGACGCTGTTTCCAGAATACGGGGGCAATTCTTGTGTATACTTTTTTCTCTTTGTTTTTTTGTGTTCACTAGGGAAAATGGTCGCTTCGTATATTACTTTTTCTAATTTGCACAGACCTCCCACCGGGCATTTGTTTTTTACCCTACAGTAACAGGAGGGTTTACTATCAATTTGTTGGTTGTTATATCTAGTATACTATTATTATATGAGTTAAGGATGTAATTAATGTTGTTAGTGCAAGAATATACAGTAATTTTCGGTGGATCCTAAAAACAGCGTTTATATAATCATAACCAATTTTCTATAAATCTCACCTAAAATATCACACCGCTCTTTCTGAATATTTCTAAGAAATAAAAGACTGAAATCTCTGCGCACATACTGAATTGAAAATTATAGCTAAATATCAAACACCGAATAGCATCAGAAATACATATACTTTATGCTTAGACGAAAAAATTGAAATTATCAAATTCAGAAAAATTAGGCAATTAATAAACCAGAGAAATGAAATCATTTTTAAATACCGCCATAAAAATAAATTTAAATTATCTGTTCAATAGAATTTTAAATTTAACCAAGTTCCTCATGTTTGCCGATTCATTCCCATTTTGCGTTGATCATTCGTTAGCAGATGTTTTGTATTGAAGAAATTAAAGTGAAATTTTACTATGTAATGGATACAGAAGCCTGTATATGTATATAAATATTTTATATTATGTATGTAATTGAATGTATCCTTCTTTCTTGATCTGTATACTCATGCAAATATATGTAGTTGCTGGAATTAAAATGATTCCACTATATCACAATTGTGAAATCACTTCACTATTAGTGTATATTATCCTTTAATAACTTTAGCGTATTGAACTAAAAGTGTTTTCCTATGTATTTGTTATATATGTCTCTATATGTGTATAACTACTTTGTATTATATATGTATTTTAATATAAACCTTTTTTGTGTGTATATGTGACACTTATCTATATATGTATAGATGTATATTTTGTATATACGCGTATGTATCTGGTTTTCATAGGTGGGTATGTAGATATATGAATGCGAACGTATATATATATATATAAGATATATGTATGTATATGTAGTTGGATGGTTTATATAGATATATATGTATATGTGTAGATATATATATCCATGTGTGTATATATATATATGCATATGCAAGTATATCTATGTATATGTATGAATATGCATGCGTATATGTATGTATATATGTGTATACGTTATTTGTATGCATGTAGCTAGGTGTGCATTCTACTTAAATTCTCTTTTTTGTTTCTATAAAATCCAATTGAAAATATTTGAAATATGGAAAAATGTGCACACACACACACACACACACACACACACACACACACACACTAACGCACGCACACACACATATATGTATGTATATATGTATATGTGTAGATATATATGTGCATGTTTGTATATGTGTGTATATGCGTATGAGTGCTTGCGTGAGTATGTTCATGTATATTTATGTATCTGTTTACTTATTCATGGGTTTGTGGGAGGGTATATGTTTATGGTAACTTATTCTGCACAATTTTGACCCTTACGAGATAAGATTGAAGATTTCTTTTCTAGATTACATGATTTCTATTTCGTTGAAAATTTTTGAATATTCTGAGAAAATTTTATACCATTTAAAACGTGATCTGATGGGATGAGCTTATTAGCTTGTCGAAGTGGATTATAATCTATAACCACTTTTGATTATGTGTCGAGTATTCCTTTATGTATAACGTATTGGTATGGATAATATCTATTGAGCAATCTATTGCTTAATATTATTTATTAAACAGATATTTTTAGATTATACTCTCCGTTCATTAATTTGACATCACTCATTATTTATCTATCTATAGCTAGATAGAGATGTGATTGTGTGTGTGATTGTGTGTGATTTTGTGTGTGTGTGTATGTGTGATTGTGTGTGTGTGTGTGTGTGTGGCCGGATACTTCTTTTCGAGTACATTTGTGCTGATTTAACTTCTACAAAGCTCACCTGTTAAACCTCTTAAACTACGCTGAGCAGTGATTAATTTCGAGAAAATATCTCATAATCTGTCGTAATCAACGGTTTGAACAAGGTGAGTAGCTCAAACGCTCTATGACTACTCAATAGTTCTGCCTAGCAAATTTTGCCTCACCAAATCGATTACAAAAGGAGTCATCAGATCAATCTTTGTGAGATTCGAACACGAGTCTCATTATCAGAAAATGAACAGTAACTACTCTGCAACTGGTCCATACATATGTGTGTGTTCACACGCATGAGTGTACCTATATTATTATTATTATTATTATTATTATTATTATTATTATTGAAATATTAGTACTAGTAGCAGTACTGGAACGATATTTTAGTTGATACACATGTTTGAACAGACATTCTTTAATTTTGAAGGAGTGGAATTAAAACCGATGAGCAAAATTCTTAACAAAATTCTTAACTAAATTCTTAAAATTTTTTACAAAGAAAATATTCCATTTACCATGCATTCTTTTTAGTCTGACCTATTTTACAGTTTGACCACGGAGAACTCCATAGTAAAATAAGATTTGTGTTCAGAAATGTATGTCTGTATCTGGAATTTTTCGATGTGTATATCTGATTACACTATTATACAGAAAATGGAAAAGCAGTAATGTAATAATATCAAATTAAAAACTTATTAATGGCTTAAAAAGCAAATAACTCACATAAATAGAGTTTATATATATATATATATATATATATATATATATATATATATATATAAACATGGATGTTAATAAATATACCTATGGATATACGCGGGAACCGTGTAAAATCAAGCCACTGTCCTAATAATATGAAGCAAGATTATTTCATAGAATAAGAAACTCCTATCTTGTTGTCCACTTAGGATAATGTACATTTTAATAATAATAATAATAATAATAATAATAATAATAATATATGTATATGTGTATGTATATATAGGTATGTATATATGTGTGTGCGTGCGCGTGTGCGTGTATTTAGGTAGCATGTCATAATTCAAGCAAACTTGTGTATTTATATATTAACATCTTGAATTCTTTGATTGACTTTTATTGTTGATATTAAATTCACTAAAGAATGCTTCGTAGTTTTTGTTCCATGTAATTTTATGTACCAGTAAAATTATAATATATTCAAACACACACACGAACATATTAATTATTACTTTAGAAAATGTGTAAACTGCAAACTACTACAAAATTGCCCATTTTGTTTTCACTTTGAAAAAACAATATTTCATCAGGTAGCTAATAATGATGGTATTATTAACTACCTGATGAGACATTGTTCTTTCAATGTTGAAATAAAATGTACAATTTTGTAGTAGTTAGTATTTTACATATGTTCAAAAGTAAAGAATTAATAATAAATATTAATTGGTCTTGTTTTATATTGATCACTGTTTTAAATTAATGTTTTAATGTTCTGAACATTGCAATTATTTTCTTCATTCTTATTTATTCATATATATATATATATATATATATATATATATATATATATATATAGTTTTATACATACATATATTAATCTGCACCTTTGCCAAAAAACAGAAAATATATTATTGTAGACTAATTTGCGTAAAAGAGTTTTTATAATACATTCGTATACACTATATATATATATATATGAAAAGTAAGAATACTCTTTTTAATGGATTTTGTTTATGCATTCGAATTCTTTGAGTTTCTATTCATATTCAATCGATTATTTACAATATCGTCTAAATTATCGATCTCTGATAATTTTAGAATGTAATAAAGAATAATATTCAGTATTTTTTATTTCCTTCATCTTTCGTAGATTTGATATGTTTACTCTATGGTTCATTCCACGAAATCATATTTTACAAAAAAAATAAAATTACCATAAAACTGGATGTAATAAAATTTTACACGTACACAAAGAATGGCTGACAGACGGTTTTAATCTCGAACAGTGTCCAGGATTTTCTAATTAAGCTTGCCTGTGTTTAAAAACATTAGATGACTATATTAACTTGAATTTCAAATCAATTTTTAGACTTCAGTTTTGTGGCTCAATATTTACGAGATTATTGCTTCTAAAAATAAGAAATTCGAAAATGAACCTCATATCATGGAAACTAAATATTAAATGAATTTTTCATCTGCATCTTTCTTAAAAATGTGTGGTATATTTTCATGCTCCTCATTACTAATCGTGATTAATATAGAAAATATTTTGTACCAGTTCCTTTTTTAAAAAATGCGAACAATTTCTGCCCTTAAAAAACATCTTTCGAATCTTGTCTTTTATCTAAACCATCCTTCGATTAGATTTCATCTCACATTTTAAATATTACAATCTGCGTTGCAGGTAATTGTTAGTATTTCTTTTTCAGTGCCGAAGATGGAAGTCGCGTTTGAAAAACAAAGGTTCCTTTCAAAATATAAGCAAAGTATGAGATTAAGAGTGTACCTGTTTGAGAGGATTATTTGCTGTTTTCCCATTCATCATCCCCCTGTTCTGTTTTACTGTTAAACAATTTTTAATGTTTAGGTTAACCTAGAGCATTTACGCGTAAATTTGGCTATATATTTCTAAAAGTATTTTCAGTATAAATTCAGTTTTAACAGAAATAACAAAAAATTCGTCTTAAAGTTATTGAAGAATTTCAAAGATAAAATTCTGCTGATTAAAAATAGATTAATATATATCCATCCAGTATTGTGAATGAACTAACTTAAAAATGTCAACCGTGCATTGAATTGAAAACTTTAACCATCATAGACAATCGAACCTACCTCCCATTAGCATGGAACAGGCTTACCTCCCACAGAGTAAAACACTCCGCCTGCTTGGCCTCACATTCTCAGCGGACTTCAAGTGGAATGACTATATCGAATCCATTGCTAAATCCGCTGCTATTAAAGTCGGTTCTCTGTGCAGGGCCCGGAAGTTCTTCCCGTCTGAATCTATCCTGCACATATATAAATCTACCATCCGCCCGTGTATTGAATACTGCTGCCACAAGTGGTAGGGTGACCCTGCTATTCTCATCGGAGTTCTTGACAAAATACAGTGGAGAATCTGTAACGTGATCGATACCGACTTTGCAGACCGGCTGCAGTCACTCTCTCACCGGCGTGATGTGGCTTCCCTGTGCCTCTTCTATAAATATGTTCACGGCTTCTCTTCCGATGAACTTAGATCACTGGTGCCTCTTGGTTACGAATTTGCAAGAGATAATAGATTAGCAACTAGGTCCCATCCTTTTACAGTGAAACTGATAAAATGTAACCGCAATTTCTACTCCAACAGCTTCTTTTCTCGCACTTCCCGCCCGTGGAATTCCGTTTTACATAATTGCTTCCTCGACAGCTACAATCTCCAGGAGTTTAAATGTAAGGTCAAAAACACCTCCTAACATACTAACTCACATCCATTCTCTCAAACGCACTTCCCATCCACCCAACCCTGACCTTCGGTATCCTTACCCGTCTATCACCCTTCATCTGACATTTCCTATATCTAACCACTCTTTCTCATCACTTTTCCCTATGTAACCCTTTGCGCAATAGTGGCAGTGGAATACCTTGCTCGGGGTGAAATGATTGTTAAATAAAACAAAAATAACTATGACTAAATATATCTTTATATATATATATAGTCATAGTTTTCAATTTAATGGACAGTCAAGAACGCTTAACAAATTCTGAATCGTAATCGAGCGATCTAAAATTTCAATGCAGATCACACCAGAAATCAGTTGTAAAACAAACATCAGTATCAACTTGCAGTCATTTTATATTAACTGTAATAAATCAAGCATGAATTTTTGCAATGATATGACATTAAGAAATAAGGAAATTTTTTTAGAAACTGTTGTGGTGCGTTACCCACTTAACTATGAACACTTCCTACCAGTATATTAACTGAGAGTTAATCACTCTCGTGGCTTCAGTTTCAGCTCAGCACAGTTTATCTGTCTGTCAGTCACTAGTAAGCCAAGCTGATGTTTACCCTGCTCTCTTGTATCTATTTTTAACTTAATATATGTTGTTAACCATACCACCGTGTTTGGAGTTATGATTTAGTGGTCCCATCACCGGTCCACGTCAACTGGCGACGAGGATGAGATCAGTATTTGATAAGCTCATTCCAAAGCAGGCAAAATTTAAAAATATGGTTACCCTCTTCAGAAAACGTTACACCTGCGGTGAGAAATTATAGTTCAAAGTCTATAGGAAAAACATGTCGCTTTGGGAAGTAGGCACAGTAAAGCAAAGAGTGGGAGGTCTCGTATATATAATTCAAGGCTCCAAGAATACACACAAGCGCCATCAGGAGTATTTGAGGAAATGTCGGGCAACCGAAATTAATGAATCACCACCGACCAATGAAGAGCCGATAGATACCGTCTTCAAGAGTTTCAATCTCGAGGCACCCCAAGTTTCACCGAAATAAGGCGACCTTTAAAGAAAAGAAAATGTGCGGATCCTTTGATCGTCGATCGAAAACGGAAGAAATATTAAACAGCTTTTTGGGGAAAAGCTCTTAGAAGGGGAGTGTTGTGGTGCGTCACCGACTTAACTATGAACTCTTCCTACTAGTATATTAACTGAAAGTTAATCACTCTCGCGGCTTCAGATTCAGCTCAACACTGTTTGTCTGTCAGTCACTAGGAAGCCAAGCTTATGATTACTCTGTTCTCTTGTATCTATTTTTGGTGTAATATATATTGTTAAGTATACCACCGTGTTTCAAGTTATCATTTAGTGGTCTCATCACCGGACACCGGACGACATTAGAAACAAAGAAAAAATGCTGAACTGCTATATAATATCACTCCTTCTATAGAGAATTTAATGGTGAACAATATTCTTCTAGATGAAAAAGAGGTTTGATGCAAACGATATGTAGTTCTACGGAAAGATGCTGAGAATACTATGAACTGTGCATGTCAGCAACGAGAAAGACTAAAAGAAAATGGAAACAAAAGGCTCAGTTATACTTAGAAGCAGAAAGATAAAATTGAAATTTCTACGGTATATAATAAAAAAAGAAGGCTTGAAGAATTTTATGCTTACAAGCCACTGAAGGCAACAGGGTCAAAGAAAAGCAGGGAATAATCTTGGCAACAAATAGGTAAATTGATCGCAGAACAGGGACTGAGATAGATGGTAAATAGACCAAACTTACTGAGAGTTAAAATGGGAGGATGTTGTGAAGGGCCATGATGGGCCATATCCTGAAGGGATATAACGCAGAATAAGATTGACTGATTTGTATTTACGTCTTAACAAGTTATTTCAAGTCAAAAATATTTTTCGATAATTATAAGTATTTTTCAGGTAATAATGGTTTATATGTATAGCTGGGGAGGGTAAGAAAAGGTAGATTCATACATTTCCCATAGGTATTTGTGCGTAAGTAAATATAACTGTCCTAAATGGAATGAGAACTTAACTCTTTGATTTACAATTCTGAACCGTTATCCATTAAACCGACTGTACATCCCCTTGGTGTTCACAAGTGGTCATGCTTCTACTACTGACCATGTTCGATGTTGCTTAATTCCGGTGTCCGTATGAGGACTGGTGTTTAAAGGTGATATTGACGAAGCTTTAAAAGAAGTTATTGAATAAAAAGCAGGCCTACTTGGCGATTTAGTTTTAGGGTGTTTCCCCACGCCCAATTGCTTTCGTTCTTGGATCTATGAATATAAATGAATTACGTATCAACACGCGGAAAATGATAGTACTCTTCACATTTTAAAGAAAGAAATAATGCCATCTTGCAAACTGAACAGATGATTTTATGTTGAAACCAGTACGGAATAGCAATAAACATTAAGTTGGCAATTATTATAAAAAAATAACTTTTCTCTTCGCATTTAATCGATCCACGCATCGCATTTATATTAAATTAGAGATTCTCATGATTGATGATCGTAACTAAAATATATTTTAAATGCATATAGCAGTCAACTTAATTGTAATAAATTTATGCCATTAAAAGTATCAGAGAATAGTCTGATATAAAAATATTTTCACCAAATATATCAAAACGAAGATGTTTTTATTCGTTTTATGTAAATGTGAAAAAAAATCAATGAAATTATTATTTTTATCAAACGATAGAACCACATTTTATAATTTGCAGAAATTAAATTAAAAAACTAATTATTTCTGACGATGATTGATTTTATTTATTGAAAGTTTTCTCCAATGTAAAAAAACACGTTTCTTACATTAATTAAACAATAAACTATATTGTCCTGAGATGAAATGACAAAAATGGACATTTAACAAAAAGCACTTGGAAACAAGTAAAAACGCACATAGCTATTTTTGATGAAAATCAAGTATCTTGTCTGAACAACAAACGTACATGATGTTCTGCAAGTTTCACTGCACGATACATTTACCAAAAATTTAGTATTCAATAGTCACGATGACTTGTGACGATTACTGATTTCGGGAAGTTGGTCAAATCGATAATTTTTAAGCATCTATTCCCATTTTAACACAATCAGCAAATTCTACAGATTTTAAGACTGAAAGAAAATTTGCAAAATGCATACTTATTTAGACAGAAAAATATTTCAAAGCTAGTCAGCTCTTCAACGAGAACGGAAATCCTGACCAGGAACGTCAGCATTCAAATCACACAAATAGGCTTAAAACTTAGACCGGCTCTACGCATCCTAAATGGCAATTTCTCTTCGGAGAAAAAAAAAATGTCATCATAACAATAGTTTCTGACAAATCAGAAAAATACATGCTGCTTCAACCAATAAGCCACGCCAACACTATTTGAAATATATACCATCATTTCGACAGCACAATAGGAGAGTGCGTGACTAAAAGGGGTAAGGGACAAATAGATACCAGTCACTGGTATCTTTTTTTTTTTGTTTGCTGACCAGGTTGACTATATACTAATCTGAAAACATTCTATATATTGGCTTTGACAAATGAAGTGATCTATAATTTACTTTAAATGACTCTATGGGCTGAATTACCAATAAATCACATTTTATTTTAAATCATTATTAGGAGTATGCCTCTTAGCTATATTTACAGATACCTATGCAAATAAAAAAGTTAGATAATGCCACTCCTCACCTTCTCAGCGGACAAGGCTGAATGCTTTGCTCGTAGATTCTCGACCAATTCGAGACTGGATTCGTCTGGATTTTATACACCCGACTTCCCACCTAGAACCGAGGCTCAATTGAATGATGTCCCCATCACGCTCTCGCTGATTTCTAGCATAATCTCAAAACTTGACCATCACAAAGCGAGTGGTGGGGATGGAATCCCAATCATAGTCTTGAAGAAATGTGCCCCTGAACTCTCCTCTGTCCTTTCTAAGCTCTACAACTTCTGTCTATCTTCTTCTTGCTTTCCTGTCTGTTGGAAGACTTCTTCTGTAGTTCCTATATTTAAGAACACTGGAAAACCCTCGGACCCCGCAAATTACCGCCCTATCAGCCTTCTTCCGATCTTTGACAAAGTGTTCGAAGCCATTATCAACGCCGAGGTCGTTCAGCATCTCACAGCCCACAGGCCCCTCTCGGACAAACAGTATCGCTTCCACTTTACCAGGTCTACTGCTGATATGAGAACGACCATCACCGAGTATATATACCAGGCTCTCGACAAGAATGCTGAAGTCCGAACCGTTGACTTGGATATCTCTAAAGCGTTCGACAGAGTCTGGTATGCTGGCCTTCTACGGAAACAGTGAAGCTATGGTATAAGTGGACTTTTGTTGGACCTAATCAAGTCATTCCTCTCTAACCGCACATTGAAGGTGGTATTAAACGGACATGCCTCCCAGAACTACCCTACAAACGCGGGTGTCCCTCAAGGCTCTATCCTAGGTCCTACGCTATTTCTGATCTACATCAATGATCTTCCCGATGCCATAACATCCCAAGTAGGCATGTATGCCGATGACTCCACAGTTTACTCTCGCCTCGATCAAAAATCTGGTTTGGGCGACAAGGGGAACCTTGCTGCCGAACTTGAAAAGGACCTCCAATCCGTGGTGGATTGGGGTAAGAAATTGCCCGTAAATTTCAATTCTTCGAAAACGAAGCTGTTATCAATTAACCATAGACAACCGCACCAACATCCCATTATCATGCAACAGGCTTGCCTCCCAAAGAGTAAAACATTACGCCTGCTTGGCCTGACACTGTCAGCGGAACTCAAATGGAATGACTATATAGAATCCATTGCTAAATCCGCTGCTATGAAAGTCGGTTCTCTGTGCAGGGCCCGGAAGTTTTTCCGTCTGAATCTATCATGCACATATATAAATCTACCATCCGCCCCTGTATTGAATACTTCTTCCACATCTGGTCAGGTGCCCCTGCTATTCTCCTTGGGGTTCTTGTCAAAATACAACGGCGAATCTGTAATGTGATCGATACTGACTTGGCTGACTGCCTGTTGTCACTCGCTCACCGGCGTGACGTGGCTTCGCTGTGCCTTTTCTATAAATACTTGCACGGCTTCTGCTCCGATGAACTTAGATCACTGGTGCCCCCCTATGGACGAGTTTGCACGAGATACTAAATTAGCAACTAGGTCCCACTATTTTACAGTGAAACCGATAAAATGTAACCGCAATTTCTACTCCAACAGCTTCTTTTCTCGCACTTCCCGCTCGTGGAATTCCCTCCCGCATTCTTGCTTCCCCGACAGCTGCAACCTCCAGGAGTTTAATGTAAGGACAATAGACACCTCCTAACACACTAACTCGCACCCATTTTCTCAAACACTCTTCCTATGTACCTTCTTACTCGTCTATCACCCTTCTTCTAACATTTCCTATATCCAATCGCTCTCTCAGCACCTTCCCTATGTAACACCCTGCGCTATAGTGGCAGTGGGATGCCTTGCTTGGAATGAAATGATTAAAAAATGCAAAGTAGATATAAATGTATTTTTAAATACTCTAATAATATTTTTAATGAAATTTCTACAAAAGAACTTAACCCATATTCTCACAGTTTAAACATTTTTTTCCTCATATATTGTGATCATTTTGCTTCAAGTTTTTCTTCATTTCAGATAAAAATTTGAAAATGTTCCTATGCATTTCAGTGAAAGAGCACCTCACGTGTCATTTATCAGATCAATGTTCTATAAAAACACGAATTGCAGGAACCCTAAAGAAAGGTTATGGTCGAAAACACTGAAATTCTATATAAATTACATTACCGGAAACATCTCACTACAAATGATGTCATGTATATTAAATATATCTTTCTCAATATCAAACTCATTTTATTTGACAGTGAAAATGGAGTGTTGAAACTTTAAAAACGAGAAAGATGCTCACTCGAATTCCACTCAAGCACAACACGCGAAGGCTTTGACTAAACGTTCCTACAAATATTCGAAAAAGCCAAAAATACATGTAAAACAGTCAAAACATAAAGAGAAATTACCAACATCTAAAACAAATCCCCATGAAATTGGCTAAAAAGTGACCAAAAGCGCTTGGGACCCTGAACAATGTGAGCAATTTTTTCAATTCCTACAAGGTTGGAATAACTTAATTATTTTCCCTTTCCTGTCATATTTAACAAAATATGTTTTAAAGAAACGATACTTCTCAAATATATATATATATATATATATATATATATATACTTTAGAAAAAAATGGGTAATACGTATTTCACAGCAAACCTTGCTGCTTGCCAAACCCAAATGTTACAAGAGTTAATATTCAAAATAATCCAGAAAATAATTGCACACAGTCACTCACGTGCCCATATCGAGAATATGATAATCTGCAAAAACATTTCCTCGTTCATTCAATAAGCCCCAAATAGAGAAAGAAAACGAAAATTATAAAAAAATAATAAACGGAAAGAAGAGAACGAAAAAGAAAACGAAAGGAAAGGAGACCGACAAGTATAAAGAGATAAGAAGTTAAAGGAAACATCTTAGATCGACACTAGCATCAACTGCAGTTCACCTGCTTTTTTAAAAAAACATGACATGGAAATTTACCATTAAATTTAGTTTTAAATATAATGTTATATATTTGCGGTAAAAAATAAATTATAAATCATATTTTTAATACAAATTAAAATATAACCACTAGTAGTAATATATTATAAATGTAGTTAAAATATTTAAAACAATAAATACAAATTATAAAAGAAAGTGATGAATAAAATATTAAAATACAATCTTAAAAATATCTTGTATAATAGTAATAAAGAATAATAATAATAATAAATATATATATAAATTTTAACACTAATAATAATATTATCATTAAAAAAGAAAAATCTTCAATAATAGTAATAAAATAATATTGATAAAAATTATAATAATAAATATATATATATAACTTTTGACACTAATAATAATAATATTAATAATAATATTATTATTTGAAAAAATCCTAAATAATAGTAATAAAATAATATTATAAAAATAATAATAACAACAATAAAAATAATAAATATATATGCATAAAAATTATTAACACTAATAATAATAATAATAATAAAATTATTGTTATTAAAAAAGAAAACAGATTTTAAATAATAGTAATAAATAATTTTCATAAAAATAATAAAAAGAAGAATACTAAAAATATATATATATATATATAATTTTAACACTATTATTATTATTATTATTATTATTATTATTTAAAAACAATCTATACATACATACACATACCCACATATGCATGTATATACATACACACATACTTTCATATACACGCATACTTCATAATACATCCAAACACATATATAGACATATCACAGATATATTTTTCATTAATATATATATATATATACACACATGCATACATACACATATACACACATACATACGTACACAACACACACAGATATATATATATATATATACATATATATATATATATATATATATATATATGTGTGTGTGTGTATGTATATATATATACACGTACATGCATACACGCATATATGCATATATAGCTCTACATACCTGCACATTCATACACACATATACATACAATATTACAATCTAGAATATTATAAAAACATTACAATAATATAACTATAAACACAATAACTATAAAATAATGTTTTGGAGTAAAACGTTTCCAAAGGTAAATTCCAGATTTTTCTAAAAGAAACCATCTTTTTAAATTAAATCAATTTAAATTACAATTTTGATCTAGCTAAATTATTTTATATTTATTTATATGCCTGATTTAAATATCAATGTTTTACGTTGATTAAGGAGATTCTTTTGCATTATTGTATTCTCCTCTAGGCATAAAATACGCCTATCCCTGAAGTTGTTGGGAGTGTTAACCTATTTTATTATCCTCCATTTAACCAGTGGGGTAAATCCTCCATCCTTTGTATCCCAGTAGTATTTAGACGGGGCAGTTTGATGTTTCAATGAGGCGTTGGAAAACGAGTGTCTGTGGTTGCAAAGTCTCTGTTTCCAACAACCTGCAGATATTCCTATAAAAACTTTTTTTTGTTAGCGTCCTCTTCTGGAAAAACAGTCGTTTCAAAAACAACCTTTTCAGAATTACACCTGCAATAAACGGGACGGTTGGATTTATTGATGCAATTGGAGGAAAGTTTATTTTCCAGAGGTTTGTTTTAGAAGTTTTTGAGTAATTTATTATTATAACAATTAATTATGTTTTGTCTGTTATTAGTAATTGAATAACTAATTTAAAAATTTTTTCTGTTGAATAATTTACTTAGGGAGTTATTTTGGTGGAAGTGTTTGCTAACTAAATTTAAAAAAATATTTACCTAAGTATACATTGGACAACTTGCAGAAAGGAGGGTTGAACCATATTATTTTTATTTTTCTAATTTTACATTTGTTTCCATTTTTAGTTTTATCTTTCAATTTTTCTTGGTATAATATTTAATCTTTAAAATTACTCTTCTTAGGGGCTTCATTGTATATTGTTTTATTTTTATCGAATATTTCCTTATTAGATGATCATTTATTAATTCTAATATTAACTATTTTAGGTATTTGTTTAATGATGGATTTCGGATGATTTAAATTAACATTAATATAGATACGGGATTGATTACTTTTTTGGTATGGTTTAAATGTATTATTGGACAGGTTAAAGCTAATCTCTAAAAAATTAACAATTTTGAGATTGCATGAAATTTCGATTTTAAAACCTAAAATTTTAAATGCTCTAATATTTTTTTTTAAATTATAGATGTAAGAGGGCGGTTACTGCTAGGGATATACATAAGTCCATCATCTCAGTAAATACCTACTTGATTAGGCTCAACAATTATATCGAGAGTATATAATATATATATCCCTATCAGATACGCGATTTGAGTTGAATCATCAGCTCCCATTGGGACATCAAAGCTATTGTTAATACTTTTAGTCCAGCTATTGTTAACACTTTTAGTCAAGGTAGAATCATTGTATTATTCTTTTAAATTTTTAAAAAATAATTTAACATTGTGTTCTTTTGAGTTCGTCTTTATTGAAATTTATCTAACTTATATACCAAGTATTCTACGTTATATATATATATATATATATATATATATATATATATATAGTCATCTGCAGACAGATCTGTTTCGCTGTATCACAGCTCATCAGTACGGTTAGACTCCGATTGCTTTTAACCCAGGATTGAAACACGACCGAAGCGGCGTGAGTATATGTAAAATATACTCACTTATAATCAGAGATTAAGGACAGAATGGTTAAATAAAATAAAGACAAAAGGAAAAATGTATTTTAAATTACCTACGCGTTTCGTCCTGTGATGGACTTTATCAAGGCAAAAAGACGAAATGTGCTTTATTCTAAATTACGTATCTATAAACAAACAGTGTTGGCAACCACAAAAACGCTCAAAAATCATTTCAAAAAATTAACAGAATATTTAAGTTTTTAGAATTTCTTCATGTGTAGTGCAAAGTCACGAGATATTAAAATGAAGAGATTTGACCGTTTTCATTGAAAACTGTTTATTTCGTGTGTTAGTCTCTTTTAGAATTCCTTCATGTGTCCTGCAAAGTCGCGAGATGTTAAAATGAAAGGTATTCAACCGTTTTCTTTGAATTTTTTATTATGTATGTTAGTCTGTTTTAGTATAATTTCCATAAGTAAATGTGAGATTGGAAAAAAAATCCGGGGCGTAAATTGATGTTTTGGTAGTATTGGATAGCGGCACTCTCGAGAACTTTTCTTCTGAATAAATTGTTTACACTTTTTATTAGTGTGGCATTTTTAAAATCGAAATTGTGGTTGAATTTATATCTGTGAATCACTAATGCATTTGTTTGATTATTATTAGTGATGTTTCTTTTGTGTTCAGATATACGTTATTTTAGATTTCTACTTGTTTCTCCGATGTAGATGAAGGAACAATCCCGGCAATTTATTCGGTATATAGTTGCAATTCAAATTTCGCGATACATATATGATGTTCGTCACTCGCAGTAGAGAAAGACTACTCCTTCTAAGTAGAAGTCATGACTTGTACATTAATTGGATTTAAGTGAGGGAGAGTTGTGCATGGTTGTCAGCCTCACTCTCTCCATTCCATCTGGGTCTGGTGGCACGACATAGGCGAGAATTGCCGGAGACAGTCAGGAATGGCCAACAGTAATATTATTGTTTTCAATGTGCTCTGAATGCATTCCACAGGGTTTGGGTGGGTATATTTCTTTAATTAACCTACAACAGGTTGCCACTACCTGCTCTGGTAGACTGGTTCTCAGCCAAGGCTATAAAACCCAATCTGTCCTGATATTTGACTCATAACTAGAGGGAAGGGACGGAGTAATACCTTTCCGTGTATGTGACTGCAGGGCATTCAACCAGAATTCGAACTCGACTCCCATTTTCTCGTTCCCAGAAATCCAATGCACCACAACGCGCGTCCATCATATATATATATATATATATATATATATATATATAGCAGTGTGTGTATGTGTGTGTGGTAGAACGATTATTTCGTTTTGTGACATATTGTTGGTCCTGCACAGTCAGTTCTTTTGTTTTGATTGTGGTGTGAGCGCTTTTTTATCTACCGTCTGTTGGTCTGACCAACACTTCTTTTGCTTTATATATAATATTTTTTCGGAAATACTTATTATAGTGGGCTATCCTATGTTGCCTCCCCCTCCGCATGGCCTTGACTGAACTTTCATTCCGTAGTAATACGACATGAAACAAGTCGAATAGGGCCTTCCGTCTGATGAAGTCGGTGATTGTTGGCAACAACAATTATTGACTGAAATAAATTTATTACGGAAATATGACCGGTGTTTAAAGTTTTTCTTAAAAGGAAACAGAGAATATATATATATATATAAAGTTATGATACGTATTTTGCTAATACATAAATAGTTTAAAAAAATAAGCAACATTTAATTAAATTTCCAAATATATTCTCATTAGGAACTAACTATGAAAAATTAACGTTACATCCCATTTTCTTGTTTATGTTCAATGAATATGAAATTAAGCCTGATAACCATCTATTCAAAAATGAATAATTATTGAGTTTTATTCAAAACAAACCAGACATTTGTCTGGAGACAGTTGCATCTGTTGTGTTGTTAATTTGCGATCACAGAAGAAAATTTGATATATTTTAATTTCTGGATGAATTAAGAAAAACAGATCACATTTAGATGTATTTATATTTATTGAAGGGTTAAAAATATTCTATATAAAAGTAGGAATAATATTCTTTAAATCAAATCAAATTTCTGATCGTACATTTTAACGCGAACTAACTGGATATATTTGCACCACTTTTTTGTTATAAGAACACGAGGTATGCAAGTGATTACCATTTCCACGGCATATATCATTATCCTAAATAGTGACAAGCTATAAATAGAGTAGGTGACAGAAATACTTAACATATATACCTTTCAGAAATACCACGGACATAATGGTAAGACATTAGTGGTATTTGTATTTTCATCTAGCTAATGTCTTGCTGTTATGAGGTATTTCTCGGAGATAACTTTGTTGCACTCTCTATTGATATTGTTATTTTTTTCTTCTTTGTGCCTTTTTCTACTTAGGACGCGAGAAATCATTACTTACCAGAATTTGTTATACTTTTTAGCTCGTAGTGAAGGTTTTTTTAGTCACCTCTCCTAAATTTTACTCTTCCCAAAATTCACACATCCTCGATAGCTAGGTACTTCGGTGAACTTTTCATTCTCTGTTTTTTTTTTCAGTACGTTCTATGAGTGTCATATTTTTTAGCTTTTCTTTCCTCAGTATGTATTTTATAAATGTATAATCGTTTTTTCTGCCTCCATTTTCCGTAAATTTTTGTCGTTATTCACATGCTTAGTTTGTAAGTAACAGCATCTTCTTTTCTTACTAAATATATTTTAACTACTACCAGACGTTTTTTTTAAAAAAAGAACCATGAATTTCTATTCGGGAATTTATGTCGAATATGTATCTATCCTAACACATTCTCACCAGTTTTCTTTTAGAACATAAAACGTTATCTTTAATAAAAACGATAATTAAAAAGATCGATCATATTTTTTAATTAAGGAAAATACATGCGATATTTAAACGTACATGGAATACAATTTTCACGAATTTAAATGCGAATTTCATGTAATCTCTATAAGTCATTCAAAATAATTTTCTCATTTTGACCTTTTGTAACATCAATAAATCTGAATGCCTTGCGACATTTCCAATTTTAAACCAAAAATATGAAAAAAAAACCTATTTAGATCTTTTCAGAAAGATAAAACTTGATTAACGAGCCAGTTTTCCACTAATTTTTCATAACAATTTTTGTATGTCTTGAAATGTTAACAAAATTGCCTCTAATAATAATAACAACAATAGTAACAACGACAATAATAACTGTGTGATTGATTAATGTTTTCTACGGCTTATAAACCCTTTGCAGGTTATTTAAAGCCATAAAATATATTAAGATTGTAAGAATATATTTTGGGGATAATTATAGTTAAGTAATACACATATAACTAATTAACTCATAGCTAGTGGAAGAAGAGGAGTTGCATATATTTTCGTAAGTGAATATAACGAACCAACGAGAATCAGAATTCGATTCTTTGAGAAACACTTCCGATGCATTTTCCATTACAAAACCCTCACATAAAAGCTTAAAATACTTGATATTCTTAATCTATCTCCCATCTAGTTTCTGATTAGGCTCGACGTTGCAGAACTTTAGTGATCGTACGGACACCGGTGTTTTCAAATGATATGGCCGTAAACCAAATTTTTTTTATATGAATAAGAACAGCAACAAAAGCAATAACAAACCTAATACGAATATCAACAACAATAATAATAACAACAACAACAACATAATTAAACGGAGAGACTTGAATCAACAGAATGATAATGAGAGTTCATGTTCCGAACATGTGAGTAACAAAGAACACTTAAAAAAAAGGCCAAGAAAATTTGTTACATGGAAAGCAAGAGAAACAAAGGAAAACGAGAGCCTGGAAAATTTGTTACTCACGAGGAATATTGAAAGCAACATGGAATTCGAACTCAACTCTCCGGTTGCTAGTTCCGAGCCGATATCTACTGCACCACAACGCATTAATGTGTATATAGATCTATAAAGTAGGGCAGTTTTAAAATGGAACCCGATACCCCTTTATATTTCATAACACGGCTTATACATATACACTGAACATGATTTTATATATAATATGATAAGCTTTGTGTACATACAAATACAAGTAATGAAGTTCATTTAGTGCACACACGGAACTTTAAGTCGTAAATTAAAATTTCGCGTCAAAATAATGTATTGTAATTTCTGTACGTATACAAAAACCTGATTTCCACCTATAAGAAATTTGTAAATGCAGGACTTCTAGTCATTTGAATAAAAATTTACTGAGTACGAAAGCCCTGGTAAATAACCCACAAAGGGTATTGCTGCGACGATCACTCAGAAAAAATGGCGTCAACGTCACCTACGTAGCTGGGCTTTTTGAAATGTTCTATCTGTGGCAATTTACGTCAGCACCTGAAAAACATTCGGATTTTGAAATTTTAGATAAAGAATACTCAGCTTTTACTAACATTTGTTATGATTCTAGAAGCTGCTTTCTGAAAGCTGAACTAAGTATTACCTAACATGAAATTTTAATTTAAAGAATCTAAAAATGTGTAATAAACTGCTATGTGATATAAAACCAGCGAATACAGACCAATTTTTCTACGGATGAAGAGAGTATGTAAGGAATAAGAAAATTTTAATAATGGAAACAAATAGGACACTTAGAATCAGAAACAAGAGGTAGTTGAAATTTCTAGGATACAATTGAGAAGGTGAGTTTGAAGAGTTTAACATTCACATACCATATCGAAGGCAAGATGTACAGAGGAGAACATCGGGTAATTTGCCTAATAAACGTGTAAATCGATGACAGAAATAGAAGGGATGATAAGGAGAGAAAGATCACTCAGTGCAGAAACTGATAGGAATTAGTGGAGCTTTATGATTTAATAATTAAAAAAATAAAACAATTAAACACTATTTTGTATATGGAACATGAAAGCAACAACGAGATTTTGAAAAGGATAAAAACGGAAAAGTCAGCTGAAATTCTCAGGACATGTAATTAGGAAGAAAGGATTGGAGGACCTGATTATCACAGGACAAATACAGAGAGCGAAATACAGAGGAAAGTAATCCATGACAGACTTGCAGATGTTTTAAGCTGTTATTTCTTTATATGTGTGAAATACAGAATCTGTATTTCTGTTTGGTTAATCTAGTAATCTTAGCTTTCACTTATTTTCAGATTTTTATTTTTTTTTAATTACAAAATATAAAAAAATATATTAGTTTGAGGGATTATTTAACTATTAAGCAACTATAATCCTATTAACATTCAGAAGGATCTTCTCGGACAATTATTTCTCGCTAACATGAAGTGGAAAATCTACATCGTATCAAATGCTAGGTTTGTTGCTGGGAAAGTTGGTTCACTGTGTCGTGTTAGACAATTATTTATAACTAGAATCTATCTTATGTATTTATCAGTCATTTTATTCATAAGTCATGAGAATATTTATATTCATCCATATTTTAAATATTTCAACCCCGTCTGATTTTTTGTTCCTGCTATATGTTTAAAGATGTTTAATAAAATTAAATGAAGAATATGCAGTTTTATTGGTCCTGACCTGGCATCACCGTTCAGTCACTTTTCCACCTCCGTAACGTCACTTCCCTCTGCCTTTTCAATAAATATGTCCATGGTAATTGTGCTGAGTAACTTCTTTTTCTTGTACTGACAAATTCTACAAGGAAACTAGTTAGGAATTCATGAATGTGAGGTATTATGGTGGCTTCAGTAAGAATGATAAGCAAAAATGTTTTTTTTTTTATGTAAGGGATACTGTGGTATGTTTCGGTCAGTAATTGTGCTTAGCTAAGTTTAAATTAAAACAGGTTTAAGACCAGTCTTTCTCTACCCACTCTTTTGACGATGTGACACATTTTTGTATTTTCAAAATAAATATTACTTTCCTTTATGGTTCTTAGAGGCTGGGAATTTCGCAGTATTAGATTTGTGACTAGGTCTTATCACTTTACATATGAAATGGTAGGAATTAACTGTAAGTTCTCTAACAGTTTCTCTTCTCATACTTCTTTCTTGTGGTACTTTTTGGACTGTTTGCTTCCCATTCAACTTTGATCTTCAGAAATGTAAACACAAAGTTAATCGTTATCTTAGTCCCTGTTCTTTTATTGTAATCCTTAATAGTGTTTTTCCCACATATTCTGTAGCACTCGGGTTCCTCAATGTGGTGTAATAGTTAGCGCGCTTGTCTAGCTAGAATCGTTACAATTGAGTGAGTTCGATTCTCACTAGGTGTTCATACTTTCGGTGTTTTGTCACATCGAAACTGCGCTTAGAAAATTGCCATATTATCTAACAATCAGTTACTCTGTGTTTTAGTGGCTTCATTCGTTTTGCTTGTGATGGAATGATTAAAAATATCAACTGTAATCACATACTTTAGACGATTGCATTAGCTTTTAGACGACAAAAGAAGATGGTATGCACAGGAAATAAGTTGATAAACGAGGAAATACGTTTTAAAATCTATAATAGTTATGCGTCTTTTCGCTTTAAACATATACAAATATTATACAAGTAGTATACTTAAATGCTTGTACTTCTGAGATGACGTAGTATTTACACTATTTACATTGATCGGACTATTTTTTTTCATCCTTAGTGCCATTATTACAACGTTTCGGTCATTGTAAATTCCGGCCTTCGGTGCTAGGAATTTCTAAACGAACCCTTTATTACGACCACTTGAGTCATTCTAATTCCATGTGCGATGCTACTTCTGGTAGTTATGTCCCTTTAACCTTACTCTCTAAGTTATTTGTTCACCAAGGCCTATATCGACTAGACCATCAAGGACACATGGCCCGGAGGATATAAACGCTGGTCAGTTTCAGCGACTTGACCCAAAGAGTTGTAAGTTCAATCTACACTCGATGATGCCCCTTGATCTCCAATGGGATATCAATTGATAATATCCGCCACTTAAGGGAAAATTATTGTTTTTAATATGCAGTAATAATTTCATTGTTAATACATATCTTTTCTTTGATATCTATTCTGAATGACAGCCACACATTCCGTAGGGCAATATTATTACATTCCGTCATGCAATCTACGCGGTAATTCCGTATTTCATTCTACCACTATTATAGTTTATGCTGAATTAATATAATTAATAATATATTAAAAGTCTACCGCTGGGATGTTCGACTATCACTGAATATTTATATAAAACACTTGGAAATAACGACGAAGCTCGGGCTGCTACTCTAGATATCTCGAGGGTGGTGTTGAAAGTGTTTGACAAGCTGGTCTCTTAAGTAATCACCAGGGCTACGGAATTACAGGGAAATTGTTTCATTTAACTTAATCGATAATATCAAATCCTGAAATAAAAATCGTTTCAAACGGGCTCTTTTCCAGATCCTTTTACACGGACACGGGTGTAGGCTCTATCCTGGGTCTTATGCTGTTTCTGATATTCATCAATGATCTTCCTGGTGTTATCAGTTCCCGAGTATATATTCATACGTTTGATATACCCATTTACTACTACCTCTATAGAAAATTATTCAAAGCTGACAAATTAAAACCTGGTTACTGCTCATGAAAAGGACTCTAAATGATTAAATGGGACAGGAAATTGTTTTTAAATTTTAACGCTCGCTTTTAACCACCATAGAAAAACCTTTCTGCCTATCATCAGCATGGCTGATGCTAGAATCTTGGATAGGAATTCACTACCTCTTCTTGGCCTCATGTTTTCAACTGACTAAAAGTGGAGAGACGACATCGTTTCAATTGCTGTATCTACTGCAAGTAATGTTAGGCCACTGTAACGTACCAGAAAAATGTTCTTTTCAGAGTTTATTTTGCACGTTTACAAATCTATCTTATTGAATACTGCTGCCATATATGAACTGGTACCCCTGCCTATTATCTCGCGGTTCATGACAAAAATCTAAAGAAGACTCTGTAAAATAATCTAATGAAAATTGTGTCAGGTTATTTGCTGTGCCTAGAGACTGATACGCAAAAAAGGAAGGCTTTCGTGCTTGCTTTTATATATGTTACATAATCTTGTCTGCTAAATTTATTCAATATTACTAAATATTACTAAATATTACTAAATATTACTAAATATTTGTAAAACGTGATTAGAAAAATGTATTAAAAGCAAGAAGAGGGGGCATTTGCAAAATATTTATTAGTTTGGATCTGTTATACTTAAATACCTGAATAATTCTGTTCAATAAACGATCATGAACAAATTTCTGATTTTGATTCTTTATCCTCCCACTGCACATTCAATTATTGTCAAACATCAAAAGTCAGCAATTTCAAGAGAATTTGTTAATAAAAATACTCGAGAACTTTTTAGATTTTACGTTGATCAAAAATACAGTTGCTCAGTTTAACAAGCGTATTCCGGTTGATTTCAAATTTATAAAAACATTTGGATTTTTCAATTAAGATTTTGACAAAAACGCTTAAAAAATAAGTATTTACTTTCATTGATTTATTGATTTATTTATTTCTGATCTTTCAGTAATTTATTTTCAATATTTTTGTTTTAATTTCTCGAACGCAATATACATTGCAAATAATATATTCGCAAAATTCATATATGTTCAATTTTTAGAAAGACAAGAACAATTTGAACATTGGAAAATGTTCTAGACTTTCTAAGTTCAATATTAAGTGTCTCAATTTAGAAAATTTCACTTTCCGTCAAAACAAACGTATTTTTACTCTGGCATTAATTTTTAAAAAGACTACAGTTGAAAAGCAAATATTCTTTTTTTTCTATGGTTATGCTATTATTTGTTAAATATTTTTAATTATTTGGCAAAAATAATCAACATTCTTTTTGCAAAAATAAAAAATGTCTTTTAACTTTTATTACGCAGATTTAGTTTTCGTCTGTTGAATTGTTTTGCAATTACAGAACCATTTTAAAAATGCCAGCAATAATTTCGTCGAAAGAAAACGCAATCATTATTAATTATACTATTTCATTACCTGTCGCTTCGCTGATGGCGAAATACTCAAATTGAAATTTAAATTGCTTGTTCATTTTAAGTACTAGATTTTTAGAAATGCATTCCATATAACTATAGAAGAAATCCCCCAAAAAGGTGACTTCAAACGGTTACACATTTCCCACATTTTGGCTTGTAATTTTGTTATTATTACGCAGTTTGTTACCAAGCTGAAAGAAAGAATTATCCTACGAGACACAAATATGCATTTCATGCTCATTCAAATCCTGTGTATATACGTTGGCATGTGCACATGTGTATTTTAATTCAGTGGTAGAACTGAAAAATATTTCTAGAAAATATTTCTAGTCATAAATACAAAAACTAAATAAAAATTCTATTTCATCAGCCTTACATAGACCAAAAATTAACCAAGGTCTAATAAAAGGGGATTATTCACCCCAGGCAATACATGTTGCTCGCAAACGTGACTAGGATTATCATAAAGCGTCCCAAAAATAGGAATTGCTGATTGAGTCTCTGATTACAAGTACGTCCAGCTCATCAGTTCAAACCGCGAGTATTATGATGCTTTTCGCTCGCGTAGGCATTTACTTAAATAATCACCACCGTGTGGTCGAACACAGTAGATTCCACGACACGATGACATAACCCCATATGTATCTGATATCGTAGGGTTTAAAAATTATGTTTTCCTTGCTTTCATATTAACGGTGAATTTTTTCTCTCAGTAGGCGAGGAAAGAAAAAAATAACAAACAACCAAGAATATGTATACTTTGCATAACTAATTAGGACAAGATTTATACCCAGTTACCGCGTCCAGTAACTAATTATCTGAGCGTCTGCGCTCAGGTTTCCCATTTTAAAAACCGACCTGTGTCACAACTCACTCCAGTCGGGTAGCGCAGGGTAAATACATATGCATTACTTTCGGAAATTATTAGTTAACCTCGGAACGATAAAAGTAAACTTATCTCTTAAAAAGATACAGCAATTTTATAAATAAATTTAAATAAAGATATACCTTAATCGGTTAAACTAAGAAACGCCGTTCAGCTTGTTGAGAAAATTACCAACTTCGGACACAGCAAGCGAATCAGAGCCAACAACTCAGCACTTCTGCTTTTAGGCGCAATAGTAACTAAAGTCCAATACAAGTGTATTAGTTTCTCCAGGTTATACTTCTTGCTTGAAAAAAGTGGCAAGGATTATCAGAGGGCGTCCCAAGAATTGAACTTGCGGAGAGTTGCCTCTTTTTAGTTTCTGATTCTAAGTTTCAATCGAGAGTATTAAGATGCATTTCGTCTGTGTAGACGTTCAGTTAAATCATCATCACCGAGTAGTTGAACTTAGTAGAATCTACTACATGAGGATATCAGTTACAAGTCCTATGCGATGAGAAGAGGTCAGTTCTTAGCCAACAAAACCCGAGCGAATCGTTCACTGAATAAACGCAAATAAAAGGATAATGTTAGTCGTGAGCAATGAGGGCTATAATACATTCTTTTACCTGCTTTCAATTCAATGTCAGTACAAACGCCTACAACTTCACAGCAGTAAAAACCGGATCGAATAGGTAACCCAGAGGAAATATCTAATATTGCAAAAATACAATAATTTTGACACAAAGCCGAACTGAGACGATGCTGGTCAAAACTTTATATCATTTGATATGATGGGTGTTGACTTAAATATTCACTTTTATATTTGCATACCCTCTATCTCTGATATAGAGCACTTTAACTTATAAATACAGCACACCTTAATATATATACCCCTCCAGTTACATTCCTGGAGAGAGACAATAACGAGGTAGTTTCAGCTCAATTCATGGTCCTTTTCATTGTCAAGACTTTCCTAGACCTAGCTAAGCCTATTCACAACCCAAACACTCATTGCAATTTGTTCATTCACCGCAAGAAGTTATACTTCATCTTCCTAACACATACCATAATACTATATATTTACAGGCAGACTTTAAAAAAAAAAAGGAAACACCCATGACATAAAGAATTTGTTTTAAATTAAATTTTAAAATTTTCCACAAAATGTATCTAAAAATATAATGGAATGAAAATGATTGGCGAGAGATGAACTGGAAAAAAAATATATAAAAAAAATTTAATAAAAATCACAAATTCACCCACACCACAAAAGTAGAGTGACCGGTGTATTCTGTCATTACGAAGCACACTCACCCAGAGGAAACTGAGAATGTTCAAAACTACGTTACTTCTCAAAGTTCTCTACCTGTTGCGATTACTACTCACTTAAGCAGGAAATATAGAATTAGCAAATTTAGTGGACTTGTTTTTATATTTAACAGTAAATAAAAAAAAAGAAAACTAAGCAGAGTTAAGACAAAAAACCTGATGTTGTATAATGGTTAGTAAGCTCACCTCGCGAGTACAATTGGTTTTTGATCCCCTCTAGGTACCCCATATTTTTGGCCTTGTGCTACATCCAAGCTGCTTTTAGAAAACCATAATTAAGACGAAAAACAGTTTTTACTTCATAGCCAACTATTCTGGATCCATAGCTATACATTAAACAAACTAGATTAGGTGATTTAAATTAATGACATAAATTCTTTTCCACGCCATGTAGAGTAAAATATGGAATAACCAAAAATTGACGAATTATAGAATGATCTTGTAATTTTCATTCCTGAAACAAATACCAGCAGAATTCTAGATTCCAATCTGTCTCTAGTTTAAAAAAGAGTACTCGTCGGCCTAAACAAGTCGTTGGATATAATTAATTCCAACACAAGGTACGGCCATTGAAACGGTAAAAATGATCGCAGAACTCATTCAAGAATCTAAACAATGGTGGAGTATGACGAAAGACGTTTGTTTTTCTCAGTCAGTTGTGTTGAAAATTGGGTGCAAATATGAAATAAATAAGGTGGTTAAAAAAGTATAGCATAATGGTAGACCACAAATGACATCAACGCGCCGGGATAAATAAAACCTCAAAGCAATATGGCTTGAAATTAGAAAATGTACAATAACAAAAAGTAGGAACGTGTCGAGATAAGAATCGATTTTGCAACAGAACTGTAAGAAATCTGCCGAATGAAATTGCAAACAGAAAAGGAAAATGAGCACTTAATGTACGAGCAGAAGATAATTAAGTTAAATGAAACTAAAAGAAAAACAATAATGGCATGTTGATGACTGGATGAATGTGATATTTAGTTATGAATCCAGAATTTACATTGCTGGAATCTAATGATGCTGGAATCTTGGCATGGTAGCATGCAAATTAAACATACAAAGAATACTGCTTGAAGAAAACAAGTAAATTTCCAAAGCCATTCATGGTATGAAGTTGCATGTTATTTAAAGGACCGGGAGATATGACAACCATTACCTCAATAATAAACATAGTGAGTTCTCGTATCATGTGTCGATCCATGTGTGTACGGATTTCGTTAGTATTTGATAAGCGGCATGCAAAAGTACTGGGTGACCTTATGCAAAAAATACACATCAGAGGAGCTTTGAAGATTATTAACGGACTAAATTAAAATAAGAAATAAAGTTCATATTATTAAATCATCCATATTTGTTGTCATGTATTTATATATCTATCTGTATATATATATATATATATATATATATATATATATATATATATATATATATATATATAAAATGTTTCGAGTCAGCAGATAATTTTCTAAGCATATATAGTTAAATATAACAGAAAATGAATGTCTATTATGTTTAACCATGAGTCATTCTAAACATCGTATTTTGGCTTTAATTTCATGTGAAATTAAAGAAAAAATTGTCTAACATTTGGATATTATTTTATTATGGTGGTTCTAAGATTTCGGCTCACATGAACCATCTTCAGAGAGGTTACAGGGACATTAATATGAATGCATCTGCCATCAAAGATTGTTACCTTGTGTTGATATAAATCATTGCTATGCGACGATAACAGTCATCGAATAGCAGGCGCAGGTCGTAAATTTGTAATGCGGTTCTGTGACGTCACACTACGTTAAAGACCAAAATGTTAACAGAACCAACTCTAAATGCAATGTGTTGTGACCAGAATTAAATGTGATTTTATGAAGTGTTGGTTGCTTTGATTTAATGTAGATAGCCTCCGATATACGAAGGTTCTTTTTACTGTGTGCATATGTGAGTATTATTGTGTTATCAACTAAAATATGTCCAATATTACCTACATGTCTATGATTTTCTAAAAAATGTTGTTTATTTGAACTATGATCAGAAAGATGGCAGGTGAGCCTACGGAAGAGCACTGTTGTAGTAAAACCAATGTGGTGGGTTTATTATTACTCTGAACGAGCATATATATTGGTACATTACATTTGGTTTTCTGTAGAGGACTTAGTTGTGTGCTTGTAGGGCTATTAGAGACTATGAGGACAATTGTTTTAGATTTTTTATTATGGATGATGAGCTTCATTTTATTATCATTATTTATTATTATTCATTATTATTTTTACGTATTATTTTTTTGAGTGCTGTTTCATCATGTTTATAATTATTATGCATTTGGTTGCAATAGTATAGGTTACTAGTGTTCTGTTTAATTGTCGTACACTATTATTATTAATATTATCAATATTGTTAAAGGTATCATTATTGAGATTAATTTTAATTTATTGATCAATGACGGAGTTTAGAAATTCATTGATAACAAGTGGTTGTTAATATTGTGTAATTCTTTATAGAATATGGATTTAGAAGAAGATATCATCTGTGTGTGTTGAATTAAATTTTTTAATCACAGCTAACTTATATCGTTATTAAATAAAAAAAACTGCACTTAATAAAATCACACTTCAATTTTTGTTTTTCATGGAAAATCGGTGAGAACGTATTCAAGATGCTTATATATATATATATATATATATATATATGTACAAAAGTCAATATTATAATAGAGCGGAAACGATATGATCTTCACAATTCAAATACATAAATATTGTAAAGAAATAATAACGTACTGTTAAATAGCAAACACGCGGCAATAGTTTTCATAAATGGTAGTAATTTTAGTGACTGGTAATAAAGAGAATGAAATGAGCCGACGTCGCGTCGCTATTATGTCTGTCTCCATGAGCGTGACAGGATATATATATATATATATATATATATATATATATATATATATATATATAGTCATCCGCAGACAGATCTGTTTCTCTGTATCACAGCTCATTAGTACGGTTAGACATCCGACTGCTTTTAACCCAGGATTGAAAACCCACCGAATTAGCGTCAGTCGGCAAATCTTCCTCCGAGCTATGGACGCTCGATCTTCTGTTACGATCAGGGTTTTGGATTATTTTTCTTATGTCTTGATGTAAGATATTAAATATTAGGTACATCAATATATATGTTGCCGTCATCTTAGACTCATAGTGTAAATATAAAAACTGACTTAACATATCCTCACTTGTATTCGAACACTTTGATGATACCACTTCTATAAAGAATAACAGGATTAACCTAATACAAGTTTTTCAGGATTTTATTAGTTCTTGTTGATAACTGCAGTTGATTAAATGTACTTGAATGAACTTAGCGAATTTCTTTATAAAATTTCTTTAGAAATTTGATATAGATCTGCGACAAATTCTACTTTAACTGTAAAATGGAATAAAAATTAAACAATCAGAAGACTGGATTTCAATAAAACTGCAGTAGGTACACTTATGTATATATATTGTATATTCCGGTAACAGTAATTCTTTAATACATACTTCATAACATTTATTTTAACTATTCAGTTTTAAAATTGTATGTATAATTTTTCGTTTATAGTGTAGAAGTTTTTGTGGAAACTCTCAGAAGAGCGTTTGGCGAATTCATTAAACTTTTTAAGATGAAAATGTTCACCTTTTATTGTTTGTATATTTCATTTTCTATGGTATGTTGTGTGGGTGTAGTAGTAATTTTGCTTGTAACTGGGTGTATTTTTTTTTTTTTTGGCAGGAGTGATAATTTTTGGTCTGTTGGATTTTACCATCAGTCGAATTCTTACAGCAAGATGAATAAACAACTAATAACAAACGAGCACATAAGTTTATCCTTGACACTGAAGAGACAGTTTTGCATGAATTTGGCAAAAGTAAATGAGTCTTTAACACATTCACTTGTATAAAACTCCAGTCCATGTTATGAACATGCAGCCAACCACTTTTCTAGCGGTTGTTTTAAAAAACAAAACAAAAAATATCTATTTTTTCACCAATTTGGTACCAGGCATCTATATTTAAACAGACCCAAAAGAATATTATGCCTACGCATCATATCAGTTCTTTAATTTACTAATGTAGATGTCACTGTCATGCTACGTCGTCAGAACGGGGCAGAAGCGAGAAGTAAGCATGTCAATGAACATGTCTCAACTTCTAGCCTAAATGTAACTTCAGTGCTGAGTAGAGCAAATTCCGAATGTCACTTGAAAGTTTTTTTCAGTATACATTAAGTCCTACCAGTCATCTGTTTGAAAGAGGATTGGCTGGTGGTTTTAAAAGTAATAAACCTTTAATATTATAGTTTGAGGACTCATGGGAGAGAACCGATAAACAAGTTCAACTGTCTTTGTAATCATTATTATTTTCCATTTTATGGTAATATATTTTACCATTTTACGGTATTATATTTTGTTACTCCATTTTATTATGAACAGTTACATTCTCATTAATTATTTTAATATGTCCATTTTTATCATACTAATATATTAAATAACTAAAAGTAAAATTTCAAAAATACTCCGAATTAAAGTTTTACATAAATCATTCCATTCATCAGGAGCAAGATACAATTTAAATTGCTTTACAAAAATAACATTCAATAAAGGCTTAAGTTTTAAAAATGCTCTCTTTTGAGGATGTTATCTTAACATTGAATCCTAATTATAATTAATAATCTATCTCTTAATACTGAGAATTTTTGTTAAAATATTGCGAGCTTAAAAAGCATTATCTACTAGCAATATATTGGTCGACATTTTTGGCGGAAGGGGGACATAAACGATCTTTACTTTGATTTATTCTTCTATTGCGTTAAATACAGGGTGAGATGGGTAAATTTTCACCATTTTATACATTTAATTTTGTATATGCACGTTGTGTTTTGATTTTATTAACTGTCTATTATAGTAGGGACAGCTGGGCACCGTCTATGAGAAAAAAGTACTATGACGTGATTCACATCGCTAGAAATTTGGAAACGGCATGTTATATGCATGAGAGGCTCCCATACAAACATTTCAGATTGTTAGGGATTCTATATGAGAACACTGCCGAGGAGCTGGAAAGAATTGGATGAATCTTATAGAGATTAATGTCTACTAGAAATTAGTCGAGATGTGCCTACTAGAGATGTTGACGTTATGCCTCCATACATCATCTTACACGTACCCAGACTCAATACAGAAGAGTTAACGGGTCAAGCGGATGACTGTTAGAAGACATTATGTCTGGCAACAAAACTCTGCACCATGCCACATAAGCAAGAGAACTCAGTCACGGCTGTTACAATATTTCAGCTACCAAATCACCCCTTAATTTTGGCCACCTAACCCCCTAGACTGCAAGACACTTTTTAATTTGCATATAGGTTAGTAATCCAGAAATACGATTAGTAAGGAATATATATATATATATATATATATATATATATATATATATATATACAAGTCTTTGAAGAGAAGCCATGCTGAAATTTATATGTCCATGTAATACTATTCTCTCTGAGTGGAGCTCAGCGCTACAATGGCTACTGACGCGATATTCTCCGTGTCACTTCGGTATTGTTCGGTAACTTACGGATCAGACACTGTTCTCCAATGTTCTCTCGTATCTCACTATGGCAGGAGTATATGTATAGTCAAGTCGAATCCATTATCATAGAAAAAGCGGAAATTCTACAACACTTATGCTCCAATATAAGTTAAAAATTAAAAATTATTTTACTCAAACAAATGACCCACATAACACTTATTTGATTTTCATAACTACATTATACCATAACATGCAATAATTATTTAATTCTAATTTCAACCTAAACAATTCAGGCCATTACACTCATGAGGTAGTACAAAATCAAATGGAAAATAAATCAACCTGATGTTAAAAGTTATTGTCTACTATTTAAATACCATAGTCCGACTATGTATTTTACCCAGACAAAATTTAAAAAGTGTCAGGCCTGTTTTCTTTCGCAACTTAAATATTCAACCTCATAATTAAACCTAATTCTCATACTTGATTGAACAATACTGGCACACCTACAAGCTCTAACTACCAGTCCTTAATTTACTAAATAACAACGAGTTCAAATTATATTTTCGGAATAAATCTTTTTCACACTTTATATTAAAATATCAACTGAAGAAGAACAGTACTGTTCTGAAACATGAAGATTTTTGTGTTGTAATAACAAAATTAAAATATTAAGATCTACTTTGTATTGAACCTTCTTTATAAAATAAATTCATGAACATTTAATCTAATTGTTCTGTCACCTCCTTAAAATATTATATATATATATATATATATATATATATATATATATATATATATATATTCTTCACTACTCAATGACATATATATTTCACAAAATTATAATAATAAGGCACTGTTAAAAACAAACAGGTGGCAAATGCTTTCATAACTAGTCTAGTAGTAAAGTTTAACTGGTATTAAACAGAACGATCTGAGCCGACGCTACCTCGCTATTCTCTCTCTCTCTCTCCATAAGCGTGATAGGACACACACACACACACGCACACACACACACACACACACACACACACACACACATATATATATATATATATAAATGAACAACCGTCTTGAATATAATAGACAGGAGTAAAACAAATACAGTCTATGTTGTCGTTTAAAACTGTAAAACTCTTCACTTGCAATATAGGACATCGTATAATTGAAAAATGCTGATTGTACATGTTGCCTAGTTAAAAAAGGGTTCATTCAGAAAGACTTTAGACAGTCGTTAAAAAAATTGATGGCGACTGATATGACTGAAATATTGAGGAAGATTTGTTTTACCTTTCATCAATACGCACGTCGGATGATCTTTGAAATGTACCATAAGATGACGCCCAAATTCTGAGTTCTTTGCCATATAAGAATGGCAGAATAAAGGCAAAAAATGTCTGCAAATAACATTTTAATGACTAATCACAAGATCGAGCAGCAATTAATCAGTGATAAAAAAGCCAATCCCCGATAAGTAATTATGAGTCGAATGTTTATACAAGTCATGAATATTCTTGAAACTTATTTAAGATCAATTATTCCTGAAAGATAAAATACTGATAATGAATTCTCTCCTTTTTTTACTGGGCACACTGTATTTGTGAATTTTGAAATATTATTCTGTAATAAATACAATTATATTTTGAATGTTTAATAATTTGTAGAAGCATTTATGTCAACTAATAACGTGTGTTGTGGTGTAATGGATATCGGCTCGAAATGAGAAATCAGAGAGCCGAGTTCGAATTCCAGTTCAATTCATTGCATTCATTTACATGCAAATACTCTTGTTAAAAATATTATAGCATTGCTTCTCGATATCTGGGTTGAATAGCAGAATTGATTGGATTCAACAGCCTTGATGGCAAGCAGTATAAATACAGAAAGAAATGGCAACCTACTGTGGAAAAATCTTCTCCCTAGATCAAAATAGAAATGATCACCTAAGTTTATATGACGTATGTTACTTAACTGACTGATTTAATTAAAATATGCATGCACACACGCAAATCTACACAAATGGAATGAAATTGTAATGGACATCTAAGTCCTAAATGGATAACCTCTGTGTAACTGGATAGAAATTCAGTCATTTGATGATGTTTTTATAATTCCTGTATTCATACAGAAGAGATCTTATGCAAAGGCGTTCGACAAAATACGCTACAAAAAATTGATGGAAATGCTCAACAGCCTTGATATATTAGGGAAAAACATAATAGTATTTCAGAATCTCTACTGGCAGCAAACTGCATACGGACAGGTCATTACCTGCAGATATACAAACACAGAAAGAAGCGTAAAACAAGGATGCGTCTTTTCACCGGATCTGTTCAACATGTACAGCGATACTATTTTGAGGACCCTTAATGTTATGCCTGTATTTGTAATCGGAAGCCACACTTTGAATAACATACGGTACGCCGATACATACGATACGCGGACGACACATTCTTGATTGCAGACACGGAAAGGAAACTACAAGATCTCCTACAGAAGATAACTGAAGAGAGTGACAAAAAACAAAAACTTCAAATAAACTGCAAGAAAACTTAATGCATGGTTATCAGCAAAAAGAGTAACCAGAAATGCGAAATACAGTTAGGAGATACTAAAATCAAGCAGGTATAAATATTAAAATACCTGGGAAGTGTTCTAACAGAAGACGGAAAGTGCGACACAGAGATCCGAAGACGAAATGGCACGGCAAATGATGCGTTTCAGAAGCTGTGTAAAGTATTAAGATACAGGAAACTTTCACTACAAACAAAGAAGAGAGCACTAAAGTGCTATCTGATGTCAGTTCTTCAATATGACAGGGAATGCTGGATAATATCATCAAAAATGAAGGAAAAAACTTGAAGCAACTAAGATGTGCTTCTACAGAATTATGCTGCGGATATCATGGACCGAACATGTGAGCAATGATGAGGTTTTGGAAAAGATGAAACAAAGAAGAAATTACTATTGAGCATCAGGAAGAGACAACTAAAGTTCTTGGGACATGCAGTAAGGAAGGAGGGCTTTGAGAAACTGATACTAACAAGCTAGATAGAGGGAACAGAGACAGAGAGAAGCAGCGGATAACATATTTGAAGAGCCTGAGCAGGTGGATGACAGAACGGGGGTTGTGTGGTTTTACAGGAAAAAGTGTGCTCAGAGCCACCAGGAATAGAGAGACGTGGAGTGTCATCATCGCCTATGTCCTGGAAGGACAAGGCACATTGAAGAAGAAGAATAAATGTAGACATAAACAATTAAATTCTAACTTTAAGTATCTTACTGTGAGTGAGGGGTTAGGTACGGAACTAGTATGTACAAAAATAATGTATGACTGCGAAATGTGTAAATAAGTTTCCCTATCGTCCGGTCCGCAGTCATTTCCGTTTTTTTACAACGTTCCTACTAAATTATATACTAATAAACATATAAAATCTATATACTTATAAACTCTATACTTCTAGCGTTTCCACTTGAAGTCTAAAATGTTATACGGTTATCAAATATTGACCTATTCAAGACTGAAATTGCTGTCGAACTTTCCTATTATTTTACCTTTCTTACAATAATCCAACTCTACACAGTAATCATCTAGGTTGAGTGGGCTCTTAGGCTTTGTATTGAATGAACAATAGTAAAGAAAAAGAAAAAGAAATATACATAATAGTAAGAAATTAAAAGAAATTGTATGCAAGCAATAGTGATGTAATCTATTAAAAGAGAGAAAGGATTTATTTTCTTCTTAATATTTGGTTTTAATTCCTCAACCTTCTTTTCATTACGGTTAGCATTTTTGAAAAAGCATAACAACGTCATGAATATTCAGCCAACTTTTAAGTAATTCACTACATTTGAATAAAAGAAGGCGATTTGATTAAAACAAATACTTTTATGGCATCGGCATGGACAATTGATTTTCGAACAACAATTAAGTTTTCCTTTATTTTTAATTTCTCTTCATATTTTGAAATCAAAAATATGTTTTCAAAGTTGTTTCCTCTACTTTCCCCACCTATCCACACACACACATGCATAATTAGGCAGTAATTATTCATTAAACAGGTTTTGTGGAAAAGTAAAAACATTTTATGTCTTAAGTTTGGCCATTCGTAATTTAGGAAAAAAAAAACGTTTAATACAAATATAATAAAATGTAGATTTATTCAATAAAATATGTATATAATGATTATTATTATTATTTTCATTTTTCATCTTATTTCGATTTCTGCTTTGGTCTCACTACCAACCAAGTCTGCGGGGAGTTTAGAGTCCAGTTTAAGATGTTAAAGCTATATTGGGATTGCAAGGCTATTAATGGCCATAACTCTGTTCTGTGAATTTAATTCAGTTTTTAATATCATTCGTAGCCTTCTATAGTACTCTTTACGCACTATTTCTTTCATTTTTTATGGTGAATGTTTTCGCTCTCATTTACACCTAGGTATTTATAAGCTTCTTCTGGTTTCAATTCTTTTATTGTTACAGCAGGGTCTAAGCTAATTGAGGATGTTTCTTGTATTGATCCACGTAAAACTGTAGCTTTAGCACATTTATTCAAATTAAATTTCATTCCAATGTCTTCGCTGAAGCATTTTACAGTTTGTAGAAGACCTTCCAGCTCATTATCATTCTTAGCATATAACTTTAAGTCATCCATGTAAAATAGATGGCTTATTTTCTTTTGGCCTATTTTATAACCATATTTTGTCTTATTAAGTTGACTGGTTAGTGCTATTAATGATATGCAGAATAGTAAGGGAGATAAAGAATCACCTTGAAATATACCTCTTTTGATGTTTCTTTCATCAGACTTATAGGTTCCATTATATGATTGAGGTAAAGGGTTGTTTTCCATATAGACATGCACTGTTTGATGAAATTGATGATGACGGGCGATATCTTGTATATATTCTACATTCTATTATTATTATGTCATTTTTCATCATATTTCGATTTCTGCTTTGGTCTCACTACCAACCAAGTCTGCGGGAAGACCTAAGGCAGGTAGTGGCGTGTTGTTATGGCTTCATTTCATGTTTTTCTATCTCTTCCCTATCATCCCCAGCATTACATAGATAAAGTTTTCCTTAGTGTGTGGGCTGTACTTAATAAGACAATTTTTTGTATATCTCTTAAGCTGGGGTTTCCAGGGATTCTTTCAATGTGTTGTTTTGTTCCATTTTTTATCATTCCAAGTGCACCTACTATCACTGGCACAACTCTTGTTTTCAATTTCCACATTTTTTCTATTTCAATTTCCAGGTCTTTATATTTTGACAGTTTTTCAAATTCCTTGATTGCTATGTTACAATCCGCTGGACAAGCCATATCAATTAATAGACAAGTTTTCTCCTTCTGGTTTTTAACAATAATGTCTGGCCTGTTTGCTTCAATTTTTCTGTCTGTGTAGATGGTGTAATCCCATAGAATGGTTACATCTTCTATTTCTGTAACCTGTGCTGGATGATGTTCATACCAGTGTTTGTTTACAGCTTTTCCATAATGTTTGCACATTGCCCAATGTAAATATTGCCCAACTCTATCGTGGCGATTTTTATATTCGTTTGGGGCAAGCACAGAACAGCCTGAGATTAGGTGGTCTATTGTTTCTTGGTGTTTATCACAAAATCTGCATTTGAAATTATTATTATTATTATTATTATTATTATTATTATTATTATTATTCTGGACATTGACTTAATTAATAGAAACTGTTAATGAGGCATGATGTCAACAAGACTGCAGAAGAACTTTTCAGAAAATACTCGCGGAGTAAATGATTAGAGTTTACTGGAGGGTTAGAATTTTAGTCTCAATTCCAATTACTCATGAACACGTTTTTCTAGGTGATGTCCCTGGCTTATACATGACTATGAGTTGAAGTTTTCCGTTACATATCTTTTTTAATTCTCCAGATAAACTCTGGTATTTTTCAATCTTTTCAGTTTCTTTGGAATCCACTGCTGCTGTATAATAAGTAGCAGCCACGTCAGTAATTTATCACTTGTTATTCTTCTTATCAATAACAGTAAGGTCGAGTATTTGTCCTTCAATAACATGACATTTCTGGGCGGAGAAATCTCATAATACTTTATTACTGTCATTTTCTACCAATGCATCTGACTGGTGTTCAAACCACTCATTTTTACACTGAAGCCAAATCTTATGTTATAAGCATAAATGAATTCTCTTACATATTCAATCACGTCATCACTTATACTCCTTCTAAGTAGTTTGGGACGTTCAACAAGTATGGGGTTAACTGTTATATCAGCTTAACCACACATAGAAACTATTGTTTTAAGAAAAATATGTTTTTCGAGGGATAATGAAATTTTACAAGTAATGCGTTAACTGAATTACGTTACGGTGTGCCGTTTTCTATGGTGTTAAAACAATTTTATGAATATTATATCGATTATTATTTTATTACCATAGAGATTACTGACTGAGGTATCTTTTATCGAAGGTTGCAGAAATTATTTGGCTCTTTTAAAATTGTAAACATTAAGTAACATTTTTTCATCATTATAACTAAGAAAACGTGACAATTATTCATTTTCTGCAATCGGAGAATATATGCAAACAAGAAATGCGAGGTAATTGTGAAATTGAATTTAAAGCGTGACAAAAGATCTTTATCAAAATGATAACAAAAGAATAAACTCCTCAGTTAGATATTTTCATGTCCAAGAACAAAATATAGCTACATTTTGTTATGAATAAAATACGATTTCCTCATAAATCTTACATTTCTCAATGATTTCATACGAAAATATTTTTAGATGAAAATGCAGACAATTGTTTAGAATTTTTATTAGGTTTTCTTTTGCAGGGCTTGTTATTTTCATTGCTAATAATACAATATCTTAAAATAAAATTCTATTATTGGAACATACAATCTTTAAAATCCACCATAGGATCAGTTTTCATTGAAAGCGTTTTTTTTTGTTTAATCAAAGATGAAAACTTCACGAGAAACTAATTTGTCTGAACAATTCAGTTTGTGAAATTTACATAACTGGACAAATTGTCTAGATTTGATTGCCTTTTCATATTAAATTCATCCCTTGTACACATCATGATAATGAAAATCAATACACAACTGAACAGAATTTTAAAATGGAAATCGTATCATTTCGATTTGTGTATTCTCGATGCATTTCTAATATTGGAATTAGTTAAATTAGATGAAGCTGTATTTTGGGTCCAGTAAAAGACAGGAAAATCAACACTGCTTTAAAGAACAAAGATAAGAACTCAGAGCATGATAGATTGATGCAATAAAATCATCTTTATATTTATTTTTTAAAATCTAACGAAAATAAGGTAATATGTGTGTTTTTCGTGATAAAAATATAAATAAATATAAAAATATAACAAGGAAACAGGAAATTCACCAAAACTAAAAGTAGATATATATTCAGAATCTCTAGGCCATAAATTCATATTTCGATCAACCCATCCGAGCCGGATACGAATATAACAAAACCAGGATATAACGTCACTAACAGTGACCTAATGTGAAGAAAACAGGATATAATGACACTAATTGTGACATAATGAGAAGCAACCAGGATATAATGTCACTGTGAGCTAATAAGAAGCAACCAGGTTATAACGTCAATAATTGTGACCTAATGAGAAACCAAGCGACATTAAAAAATTAAAAATTTAAGATTATTTTTCTCTAAGGTATCGTAATATAAGTAGAGCCGAAATACCGCCAGCTGGCAGCTTTTCACTTCCACACAGGTTTGTAATTATACTAAACATGCATAATCTTTTTACTTTTCAGCCACCTGTATAATCAGCTGGTAGCTACACTTGAATACATAGATGCACATTTATATTTACATTCTCGCAGACTCCTTTACTCTCTCTCTCTCTCTATATATATATATATTTACTTACTTTCAAAGGTTTACTAAAAATTATCATACCTGATTAAATAATTCTCAATAAAAACAGAAACCAGTTGGTGATCAGTTGGGAATATCTGGTACTGTAAGCTTGGATGTGCAGGTAATGTAATGGATGGTAGTTCGGAATTGTTACTCAGAGAGACAAGATCCAATTTGTTGGGTTCGGTATATTCACTTATGCACTAACAGATATGGGTTAATTAGCGAAACTTTTATCAATAAAGGATTATTATGTATATACGACATACGTGCTAGTTAATAAATACATCACTATAACGTATCAATATAATTATAAAAGATCAGTTTACTGCCTTATTTGGCTGTTCTTGACACAAGTACAAGTGATTCTAAACCGAGCTCACAAAACTTTGGTAATGATCTGCGAAAATTTGCTGATCAGATCTGTACGAGGGGTTAATATTAAATGTATATTAGTCAGGCTCAAGAACACAGTCATGGAACACCTTTTTTCAGCGAATATGTAATACAGCAGGGGTTCCTAATCATTTTATTCTTCTGCGCTCCTTGGTGTTTTTATAAATTCCTTATACTATACTAAACACTGCGGACGTAAAGGAAAAACTAATTAAATTGACATTTATATCTTTTATGATGTTTTTTGAGTAAAATCAGTTACTCAGAAATCAATAAATTAAATGCAGAACATTTTAAAATAGTTTTCTCCTTAATACATATTTTTTAAATTATATATAATGACCATTATTAAGCAAATATGCACAAAACTATTCAAAACTATGTACCGATAATCAAAACTAAGCAGTAATGTGTGAATGTGCTTGATTTTTTGCAACAATCTCATTTATTCGTGGGGAAACTTTTAAAATGGAACAATGAAGATCGTGCTCAGAAATTTTGAGTTTCGATCTGTATTTTGATTTAACTCTTAACAATGCTGAAAATGCTGACTCACAGAACCATATTGATATAAATAACAACAGTGCTCGAAGAAGAGGTTTAGCAATCTCTCCTGTATGAATTTAGAGTCGAGACTCAAAAATGATTAATTAAATATTAGCTTACTAAAATGAGGTAATTGAAAAAATACGTTGTGCAATCTGGATGAATATTGCATCATGCATTGTACAGCATTGTCGTTTCCCTCGGCGTCAATGTACCCCCTGAAAAGTACAAATGTACCACTAAGGGTACATGTAACCCTACTTAGGAATCTCTGTTATACAGTAATAACACTTTTTATTCTTCTGTAAATTATAATAAAACTTAATATTCTGAAATGTTTTCTATTGTGTTCAAACGTTTTGGCTTCTCAATAAGCCCTGATCATCAACTTGAAAAAATCATATAATTCCTCCATGTAAAAACATATATGGAAGCAACAACAGAAATAAACTCATAAGCAGTCAAGGAAAGCAAGAAAATTATTTAAAACTAGAAAGAGCATTCAAAAATAGTAAACCTCTGCCAAGGCAATATCGACATCAGCTCACCGATTAGTAATAGATAAATATTAAAATAAGAAAAATTACAATAATAAACTTGATCAATCTCAAGCGTGAAAAATATAAATGAAAAATAAACAGGTTGCTCTCAAAATTAAATGCACCCTTGATATGAAACAGGGGAGGTAATTCAGTATTAAAATGATCTAGGGATGTGATTCAGTATTTGGCATTTGAAAGGCAAAAATTAAATTTATTATTAAAACGGGAAAAATAACTCAGAAACTTCATCATGTACCGATGAAACGCAAAATCTAATCCATTTGTGCCAGACATGTGGCCAATCATCCTGAGAAGTTACACCCGAATCCACCCAGTGATTCTTGAGTAATCTTGATCACGGACAAACAGACGAAAAAACAGACAAACGCGACTGACTACAATATCTCTGCCGTGAATTTGAATGGTGATAAACTCGTCTTTTATATAAGATGACTCATCACGATGTGGGTGATTAACGCTCCCCACAACAATCTGTCACTCAGAGCATTAAGCAAATTTTGAGCATCTCTGTTTTACCAGCTATGCCAAATAAACACGTTATGTAGGCTATTTGCAGTTTCCCTTTGTTTTTTAAAATTATAAACATAAAAAGCACTAAATATTCTAAACACTCAGTGTCATGCGTTATGCAATCGTCAGGTATATATTACAAACTGACCGCTTAATAGATTTGAATTTTTAACTTTACTCGAATATATATATATATATATATATATATATATATATATATATATATATATAAAACTAAAGTTTATATAGTTTTATATGCAAAATAATAAACCCACGAAGACGCAATGGGTTACTGATACTGAGGGAAAATGAGAATGAATCCAATTCTTTTATTGTTATAAGAGACTTAAGTCGACATTTGAGATTGCATTCAAATTTTTGGAAATCATGTTTGGCAGAAAAGTCAAGCGGAAGAGAATTTAATAAACGTACGAGAAAAAAAAAACAAAAGAATATAACTTACGGTTACATCCACTAAATTCAAAACTAAAATGTTGAGACGTAACTGCCAATTTAGTATTACGCTTAAATTCATGAAGTAGAAGTAACAAAAAGATTTCATATTATAAACGTTTAATCAATTTGGAAAAGTTACATGTACGTAAAAGGTTTTATGTCTTGTCATTAAAAATGGCAAAAGTCGCAAACGAAAAATTTTTTCGTGGCTTTCTGAATCCTATCATCTATTAGGATATTTAATTACAGCTTTCTCTGTTCAACAAATTAGATTTGAAAAAATAAACCAAAAACATCTGCTTTCTATAATGAACTCACACTCAACAAATCTCCCCAATTGCTAACCTTTTTAAGATAAAAAGAAAAACAAGTATACTTACAGTCATTAAAAGATAACTGTAGAGTAAACAAATAATGACAAGAGATTTGTCGTCGAGTGAATTTTATGAAAGCTCCACAGAGAAAGAAACCTTAACAAGCACACAATTGTTTGTATTAATTTCTTTACGGCAAATGTAAGAAATGAAACAATGCAAAGCCTTGAGAAAAACCGTAAATTATTAAAAAAATTCACAAATTTGAAAAGATTTTCGATTTTCTAATTCGAAAACTTTGATAGGAGTTGTATCACATTGTTTCAATTTGTCTTTTATTCGTTTTGGAACTACTCGAGATTTATCATTTTACAGTTATTTTTTCAAAAATATATTGCATTTTATTGGCAACTGGCCGAAATTTTAGAGAGTTAGTATTCCGATGTTGAGGTTTGGAGTTCGGGTCTCAGAAGGAAGTGAAAATATAATGTGGAGATGATCATAGGTTTCGGAATTGTTATGAAGTTCTTGAAAAAACATACTGCGAGGTTAAAACGATGAGATCTAGAATTACAATCTTATTACCGCTTGGTTCGGTTTATTTATGGAAGTTGAATAAGGTCTAGTTAATTGCGATGCACAGAAATTTGGCTAAAGATGAAGTGAGTTCTAAAAATTTAATTGCACTGCTTATATTAACCGTTTCCTTGGCAGGAAACATTTCGAATTCATTAACTTAGCAACCAATCCATCTGCAAAAATAAAATATAAATATATAAGCATATTGGGAAGTAGACCAGATACAGCCCATCCCACTAAAAATGAAACCGCAACTGATAACCGGCAGCTAGATTTAATATTTTTATCTGCTTATCGATATATTTTGAGGTTGCTTAAAATTGTGAACTGTAAGAATATACGGGAGATAAGGATTTTCGGATACAGTTCTTTCTACTTAACCTATAGCTGGGAGAATAAGAGGTGGAATTATACCTTCCCAATGGTACTTGCAAATAAGTGAATATAATGAACTCGATTTGAACCTGGCTTTCAGATTAACAGCTCTGAACTGTTATTCATTGCATCACATGCACACTTAAGATGACAGCACTTGGTATTCTCATCTTGGCACTGATCGTGGCTTAACATCGATGATCGGGTGAGAACCATTGTTTCAACGTGATGTGGCCATAAATGTACAACTTGTAGACTCGACTGGTTCACAGATTTGAGGTTGTTGATTCCATCGAGGAGACACTCCTCACGTGTTGTTGACTTAAGTCCAGATGCTGCGTCATCATCGCAATGGTTGCATATATGGCTATAGATGTCAGTGTAGCTATTGTGCTAGATAGCCGTTGACTCATCAAGATGGACTATCTGAAATCTAACAGGTCTTGTACTGGGTTATATGGTCCTAGTAGAAAACAATTTTTCAATAAATAATGAATTTATTTTTTAAAATTTTAATTAGAAAATTTATTATATTTTAAATCTTTTAATATTTTCTACCTTTTAGATGATATTATTATTAAATGAAATCTCTATCCCCTATTCATAAAAAGAAAAGCTTAGTACAAATAATCAAACACTAATATTTTAAAAAGAAATTTAATTTTTTTATATGTGTATAAACGTATCCATTTTTGCAAGTACAAACAACCGTACACGGCATCATCAGAAAATAAGAGCAATAACTATAGAAAATTTAAATTTTATCATTTCTAAAATGTAATAAAACATTAGATTGGTGAGTGTGATTTTTAAAATTTTAAAGATTATTACGTTCTTAAAAAAGGATACAAAAAGGTCACTGACGTCCTTTTCTTAAATTATGTTATTTTACAAATGCAGTCTTTGTAGAACAATTTTAGACCCGTTGTCTGACTGTCAACAAGTCAAAACAGTCACTGTCGAATTAACAGTACAGATACTATCTGGGGAAAATGCCTTTCTGCAATATCCTAAATTTAAAGTAAATAATATTTGTTTTATATCAGAGTAATTATACTAATATTCTTCAAAAATGTTTCAGAACAATATATTTTAATCTTTTAATAAATAGAATTACATTAAAATGATGGGTGACTTAAAATACCGCTAATTGACTATGTTAGAAATTTAAAAAATACTTCTACTCGATTAAATTAGATATTGAAATGCAACAAAGTATTTTGCAAAGTGAAAATGTTAAATTTAATCTATTAGCTTGAAATTAAGAACAAAATATTTATTTTTATTTTAAGACTGAGATATATTTTCAGTTTTTTTTTTTGAGAGTGTCAAATTCCCGAAGTTCTCTTTGCTTCATATGTGTCCTCGAGACTTTAAAAGTCTTTTGCTTCTAAATACAAAAGTCTTTATTTGTATATAAAAATCACATGTGCTTTTCATGGTATTCTCAGTGTTCTTCTGCAGAAGATTTCGTAATTCTTCTGGTCCACTTTGAGAAAATCTTTCATCGTTCAAAGCCTTATAATAGGACTGATAATACATAGGAACAATGAAAAGTCTGTTGAACTGGTAACAAAATTCTATTTATTAACAGAAAATTGATCTTTTTTAGAAGGGATTTTTCCTTTTCTCATCCCCATTCTAATTTCCCTAGCCAGTTATAGCATCCCCAGCATGGTTCAATTTCTGCACTGGTTTGATTCTGCGATATTCAAATTGTACCTCATATCTTTGGTTATTTCTTAGTACAGTTCTCTTTTCTAGCAATTAAAAATTTTGAAAAAAATTGTTTTGTTTTACAGCATATCAGTCTCAGTGAGTTATTTAATGCTGACAAAATATTTACAATAGATTTATATGAATAGAATATGCATTCATTGCAAGAAATCAGTTTGTAGATCTGGCGTATTTTTGTAAAGTGTTTTTTTTTTTATCCAGAGTCAAATGTATTGCTGGTAATTTAAAAAATATATTGCTGTTATTTTTTATTATAAAAATCAATTTTCATGTTTCAATTGAGTATTGACTGAAGTTTGCGGTTTAATTGTTTGCCCATAGCTGTGAACTTAACGTTTTCTACCACCCCGAGTAGACTCACGAAAGACAGCATTTAATAAATGCGTACACACTCTTGTAAACATCTCAATCAGAGGCTTTGCTGCCGGATGCAATTTATTGTCATACCCAGTCTAAAATGTTTTGGTTGATAAAATATGTATATTTCGGAGAAATTACATGTAATTGTTATTTCTAGTGAATGTAGACGATTTCTATTTTTACTTGAATTTTCATTTTGATTCTAAACAAATTACAATATATGAATTAAATTCGCCATTAATTCTTTCTTAACGTATAAAACAATTTTATTTTTAAAATTAATTCAATATGTGAAATTTTCTTGCATGACATGATTTTGCAAATTAACAGCACGCAAAATTATCCTCTGAAGATACAAATGACGTGATTAATTTTATGATTGTTTCATTAAAATAGTGGAATTTTGATTCTTCATATTACATATTTATTTCGAATTTTTTAAAACCCAGTAAACTCATTGAAGGCATTGAACAAACAATAATGCATAGCTCTTAAAGGAAACTAAGGTAATAAAGTATTATGGGTAAATGTAATATGTGTCAATCTGATACGCATATAAATATAGACGCATGGATAAGCGTAAGAATGTTTGTCCGGGTTCGAATCTTACCATGGTTTATTTATTATTATCGATTGACTTGTTTTTATGGCTTAAACATTTGCAGGCTATTTAAAGCTAGAAAATATTTCTAGATTGTAAGAATTTATTTTTGATTATAATGATTTACAGATAAAGTTCTAATAAATACGTAGCTGAGAGCAGATGAGGTTGAAGTATGAGAAAGATTTGCATTCATAAGGCACTATTCAACTTTGATCATCTTTGCAATTCGTGGTCGAGATAGTCTAAAGCAAGTCGAATCTAACGGTGTGTTCTCCTGCCAACGTAGACCCAGGCTCGTGTCTTTTTTTCTTTAATTATATTTATCGAATACTCAGTCCAAGAGACAAACAAAACAAGCTGCTTAATGACTAAACGGGGGTCTACTCCCAAATGAGTATCCATTAAAAATAACGTTTAAGTAACAGGCATACAAATAAACAGAAAGAAAAAGATTAATGTTGACGGATATGCAGAGATAATAAAACAAAGTATAATAACATTTAAAAACAATGCATTTCGCTTTGCTTTTCGGTTGGAATGAGCGTGGAGATTATCAGTGTTGTCAACTTCAAACCGGGTCAAATAGCTACTTGAGATAGAGGATTACTGAGTTTATAAGGATATGTGAGGAAGATAAAACTTATTCTAGACTGGAGCAGGTTAAGTTCACTAAAATCTCAACCCGATAGTATTTAGGGTTAACCTCTTAGTTTGCAACGCTTGACATCGTGTGGCTCTTGGCCATAGAACAGCGGGAAAATTGTAAAAATATCACCGATCATCGTTAAATAGCACAACAGAGCAAACGAAATAACAGAGAAAAAACAAGCCTACTCGAAGTGATCTAATTTCAAATCCAGGAGAATTTAACAATTTCAATGCGAAAAATTAACTTTCTGTCCGAAGTATCTGATAAGGTTATTTATTACCTTTTCATCCAAACTTCCAATGTAATTTTCCCAACAGATTTTTTATAATATCGACCTGCGGACATCTGCCAGGTAGAATAGAAACTCGTCGTCTTTAAAAAATTTCCCCCGTTATCTCTATTTTTGTTCTGATTCTATTTTACATTCAACTAGCACCTATATATATATATATTGTAAGAAAGTTATGGGACACGTAGGTTTTAAACCCACTGTTCATACATTTACTTTTATAAAGAGTGCTTAATACAACAAACTGCAACTAAATTGTACTATACTCCCACCCATCCACTTACATATCATATTACCAAAAATAAATCGTTTTCACCATTCATTTTTTATTTAAATTCATCACCAGAAGAGGGGTAAACGTAACTCCGAAACGCGAAATTTTTTGTGTAGTGATATTATGCTTTTATAAACCATTGTAACAAACATTACACTATATATATATATATATATATATATATATATATATATATATATATGTGTGTGTGTGTGTGTGTGTGTGTGTGTGTGTGTGTGTGATGAACTCTCCTAAAATTGACGAAGAATTTGAATACATATTCTTCTCAAAATTATATTTTCATGACATTTTGATAGTTTTCCTAAACTCTACAGCATATGAGAGGGGCAGTTGTAATTTTCAACGCACATCTTATGAAAAGGGGCCTCATACAATTCGAGATTCATAGGACATATTAAAAGTTATAGGGGCAGCGATAGCGGCAAGCGGCACATAACCTATCAAACGAGATTGTGTAAATGATTGACAGAAGAGATATTACGAGACATAACAAAAAGACCAAATTTATTTTTGCTTTTAGATAGATCTTGACACTTTCAAATTTACTATGATTACTTTCTTCTTTATATGCTATAAAAATTTCAGCTGTCTCGTCCTGATGTTAAGTATAAGTGTCCTTTTTGTTTTAATTGTCTATAAAACTTCGTCACTGTTCCGTTCATGGTAGCTCCAGCATCCTTCTGTAGAACCTTACTTACGTTGCCTCATTTTTATCATCTGTGATGAGATTGTCCAGTATTCGATGTACCGATATCATATAGCATTTCATCACTCTTTTCTTTGTCTCTATTTGTTTTTCCTATTTCTAAATACTTTGTTAAGTTTTTAGAAAATAACTTTCAGTATTCCAATGCTATTTAGGATTTTGCTGTCGCATTTTCCGTCTGAAAGTTTAACAATAGCTGGAGAGAGAAGTGAAAGATTTATAACATTTCCAAGGATTTATAACATTTGTGCGTATGTGAATGCAATAAATTCAACTAGAAGTCGAAATCTGCTCTCCAATTTCTCTTTCAGAGATGATATCCACTACAGGTCAACGCACATCCAATTAAAGTTTTGTACTTGCTTGATTTTGGTATCTTCATTGTTTAATTTCGCCCTTTTAGCTGGTAACCATACATTGTCTTCTTACAGTTGCTGAATAGACCTTTCATCTCACTTTCCTCTACTATCTTCTGTGGGTTTTCCTGTATTTTCCTCTTAGTGTCTGCTATTAACACTGTGTCATCTGCTTATCAGATTTTCAAATTGTCGCTACTAATAATAAATCCCGGTAGGAATTCTAATTTCTTCAGAATTGTTTCAATGCAAAGAATGAATAAGTTCGGTAAGAAGACACTCTATTGTCTTAAAACTCTTTCTTTCTTTATACGTTTACTAATTTTGTCAAATTCGAATAAAGGTAGTTTTCTCAAGTAGAATTTCGCCATTGTTCTTATATACTTTACAATTATATCAAGCATATCTAACATACAAATAAATAGGAAAATAAATTATATTTTTTTCTAATTTATTTGCTTGTGTATTATTTTAAATCGAGACTCATACATGAGTAGATATTCTGTTTAATTAAACAGTATATACACACATATATACAGGTGCATATATATATATATATATATATATATATATATATATATATAGATGCTAGCATCAGACCATATGTGGCCTGATGATTACGCCTATCATGAAACAGTCTGTCATTTCTGAGTGTTGACTTCAATGTTCACTCTTTTATATTTACATACGCTCTATCTATGATATTGATCACTTTATCCTATAAATATAGCACACCTTAAAACCATATTTCTTTATATATATATCCCGTTCTGACTATTTATAAGAAATCTTTTTTTACAAATATGTGTGTAATTCAGTAAGATTCGAGCCTGCGACCAGTAACAATATAGAGGAAGCTACTAATTGATCTGGTGCGTTTTAGAACGCTCGATCACGTATGATTCCACCGTCTAAACTACGTCAAATGAATCCTTATATACACAATTTTCTATTTTTTCGTAAATAATCATCTCTGTTCTTAAATGTAACGTAATGTAAACAAATGTAATCGGACAATGTTACGAAAATTTCTGGAGATTAACAAAATGGAAGTAACAACCGACATATTTAATTTGTTAAATGTATTTTGTAAATATTCGGAACTTACCGTAATAAAAAATCTTATCTTGAATTGGAGTCTCTCATTAAATTAACAGCAGCAGTTACTGACTGCCAAGTGTTATGGGTAATGTCTTTCTTTGGTCTTTCGTAAATTTACTCTATATTGAATTTGGATGTGATACGTTGTTGTGTGAAGGATTGCTGCAATTTGAACTTTGAAAATCTGTGCCTCCCATACGCAAAGGCAAGTGTCTGACAAGTTCCAATTTTTATTTATAATAGGCATAAATCCTCATTCTCGCAAAAGTAGTGTATGGTACAATAGAAATAAATAGGTAATTTGAAAAACAGTTTTAATTTGTACATAATTCTTATAAGATAGTCTCTTATTATAAAGATATCATAAATATATGTACTGGGTACGGTGAAGGCGATTTAGCTGAAAGCAAACCACTTACGTACAGTTCTAAGCATAGAATTGATGATTGTAGCCTTATAGATGAAGAACGCTCAGGCAGATTCACCACTATAGATGACGACCAAATCGAGACATTGATCAAGAATAACCCGTATTGCACAACGAAGAAATTGGCAAAAACAAATGAATCTATTAAAATCCACGATCCATGAGCACTTAGTAAAGCTTGGGTACTCATATCACTACGATGTTTGGGTATGACCTGAATGAAAGAATATATCAGATCGTACTTGTATCTGTGGTTTGCTGTATAAATGCAATTAAAATGCATCCTTTTTAAGGAAATTCTAACGGGTGATGAGAAAGTATTTTACAACAATGTTTAGCGAAAAAGATCCTAAGTTAAGCAAAATGAGCCAACATCATCCTTCCCAAAATCAGGTATTCATCCTAAGAAATTGATGCTGTGTATTTATTGAGATTGGAAAGAAACCCTTTACTATGAAGTTCTGTCAAGTAACCAGTCAATTGATTCTGAAAGTAGTGCTCGTAACTGGACGAATTAAAGTCAACAATTCAAGAAAAAATTAGAATTGGTGAACAGAATGTGTGTTGTTTTCCATCAAGATAATGCCAGACCTCACGATTGTTTAAAGACTCAGCAAAAATTATTGTAGCCTTGCTCGGATGTGTTACCTCACCTGCCCTATTCATCAGACATTGCTCCTTAATTTTTGTTCAAGCCGCTTGCAAAATAATCTCAGTGGTAAAATTTTAATTATTTGGATGACATAAATAACATCATGAGCTCTTTGCCGAGAAACCACAAAAATTCTAGGAAGACGGAATCTTTTACTTGAAGGCGAAATGGAGAAAAGTTATGCAACACAGTTTTTCATATTTAGTTAAATAAACATTTAATTGCATAATTTTGTTTTGTGATTTAATTTTCCTTAAAATCGGCATAAACTTTCTAGACAAACCAATAGGTTTATTAAGCAAAATCCATTATTTTCTAAATCTGTATGTTTTTAAAACAATTTCATTTTAATTCAAAATGTTTAAACATATTTTCAAACATCGTTAATCGTTTTCAAAAAATATATGTTTGTGTGGTAAAAGTGTCACAACCATTATTTTCAAAATTATGAAACAGATGGACGATGCTCAAGATTCAAAGAAATCCGTTATGATTTAGTAAATGTCAAAAGTGGTTACGATTTTTCCAATAAATTATTTTCACTTTTAATAGAATTAACTTTTATATTTCTGTACAATGAAGTTAGAGAAATAGTTCTGGAGTCTTCCGAATAAAGTACGTGTTTCTAAAAGTATATCGTTTCTTTTAAAATTATAATCAAATGGATTTTGATAACTTGTGCCTTCTTTTTACTTCATTTTCTCTTAAACAAATTACATTAACTATAAATGTGATTGGATTCACATATGTTTATTGTTATTTTATTCCCTTTCTTCTTAATGAAATAAACTATTTCATCTTTTCAATCACTTCGGACTTGGCTCTTTATATATTGTCGATAATAAAAATAGACATTAGATAATGTGACAGATGAAATAATTTATTTCTAAATAGATAAAGACAAATTTTAAATTCCTTGAGTAGATTTGAGCACAATACTTTACATAAGAATTTTTGAAAATTCTTTGATTTTTTTTTAAACAGTTTTTCAAAATATAATCAAAATCCTTTTTGATGCATCATGGTAATGTAAAATACGACACACCATTTCATGCCTAAACAGCTATATGTAAAATCTCGAAGACTTTGCAAAACAAGCGGGAACAAAATGTAGTTCGGATTTTACCGCTTCTCTTCATGATCAAGCTTTTTTAACGATGTATACTCTCCTATGAGCTCTATATCTAAATAGATGGCGGAAGCTAATAATTAGCATGAGTAATTATTACGCTTAATTATCCGAATATTTATTGGGAAATTTGTTCCTCGAGGTTTTTATCGTTTTACATCCAGTCTTTCCATCCATATCGTCTTTTAATCTATGTTCTGATGTGCGATTAGGGTATTGTTATCGATGTGGAAAGTAGACTCTACGAAGCCAGACCAATTACTATCGTAGTTAGTTGCATTCACTTTCCACATTGCCCTGAAAAAGAATTAATCTATTTTTTTTTTCTGAACATGAGTTTTTGTAGTCTTAAGTTCAGCTTGTACTGCTAAATGCAAAGCCTTGTTTTATAAGAAAATGAGCAGTTTCAAGTTTTATTCTGGATTTAATATACATATGTGTTATGTACAAAAGTTAAAACTAACTTTTGAAAAATAGAATTTAAACAATATTTAAAAATATTAGAAAATATTTAGATTGTATCCATTCCTAGATCAGCTTCTAAAAATGGTTCCTAAGAAACAATTGTTCTCTCCAAACTATATCTTGCATACCATTCGTCCATACTTATAATATTGCTGCCAGATATGAGCTGGTGTTCTTGCTAATTACCTGAAGTTTCTTTAGGAAATACAAAGAATAATCAAGAATATTATTGGTCTTGATCTGGCAGCTCGGCTTCAGTCAAATTTCTACATCACTAATGTTGCCTCCCTGTGTCTTTTCTATAAATACTTTCATGATAATCGCTCAGATAAACTCTTTGCTATGATACCACATTTTAAATTTAAGTGCACTGCTAGACTATCGTTGAAATTTCATCAATTTACAATTGATTTGGCTAAATGCAACCGTGAATTCTATGCTAACATTTCCTTTTTTCGCACTTTTCACTTTTGACATCTTCTCGAGTAGTTGTAGCGGGGGGTTCAATGCCGTACTTGACCCCAATATGGATCATATACACCAAGATTCTTTCTAACAACGTGAATGTGAAACCGTTTCAGTCCTTTATCAATAACCATTGTCTTGTCGATAGTATCAGAATAAGCACTCTAAGGTGGCTGTGTGGACTTTGACTAATAGGGGCAGCTTAACTTCGGTGGTATGTGATAGCTACATCAATCGAGTCCTAGTTAAGAGAGCCGACGTGGGGCTCTTAGAATATGTAAGTTTTCATTCGATAGTTTACACTGACCATAGGCTTAAAGTTAGATTAGCCGCATACTGAAAGCTGAATTATTTAATGAGCGAGATTTCTGATATCAACTGTTATTAATGCTAAAGTGGGAATTGACGGAGACTATGGTTAGGAATAAGTGGTAAGCCTTTTTAACATCCAAACTTGGGTCGTTTGATGATGATTATAGTCGCCGGTTCCATGTAGCTAGATTAGCAGTACAAACAGCATATAAAGTTCATCATGTGATTAAATCTCGTGATAGTAGGGACGTAGCCCTAGCTAAGGCGAAGCTGGCAACCTTGCTTATTAAAATGATCTGGCTCGAGCAATTAAGACTAGGTTAAAAAGAATGTCTTCCGAGGGAACGATCATGCTCGCTGGACTGTGCGCAGAGTTGAAGTAATGTAGCCAATCAACATATCAGAAGCTTCACATTGAGGACTGGTGGACTATAATATTGAGGCTTTTCGAAACTACTTTCAGGATCAGCTTACCGGGAAGACCGACCTGAGCCCTGCCCAGTCCGACGCCTATTTGGCTGACTTTCCCAACCTCGAGGCCGCTGGCTTTGAGGTGTCCATGACAGAGTCTGTGATTTGGGATGCACAGAAACTGGTTGATCGGAACAAAACTCCGAGATTAGATGGTCTTCATTCCGAAATGTACTGAAGGCAATCCCACATTTATGTCCCTCTGTTGGCGCTGATTTACAAAAACTGGATGAAGCAATGTTTGGACCTCAACTCTTGATCAAGTTACCTTACAAGAACAAGAACGATTAGCCTTTGAACATGTTAAATACAGAATTGAAGATTTTAACCAAGATCTTAGATAGTCCTTTCCAGATTGTCCTCTCTGATCTGATTAACTCCGAGTAGATCGTGCAGTGAAGAGTAGAACTGTTTAGAACAATCATCATTTGGTACTCTTGATCGTCAAGAAAGTCGACAGAGAAGACGCAGTGATCAATTTGAATCAGTCTAAAGCATTTGATAGAGTTCGATAAAGTACCTACATCTGAATGCTGTATGCTTGCTTTGGTGCGCTGGTCGAAGTGAATGGGTAAGATTGAAATCTTTCCTATTGACCCGCTCCATTCATTACGGTTTTCCGCTTTACTTTTTCTTTTGTAAGTTAAATTGATGAATTTATCAAGCGACATGGACCAAGAACAACTGCGATAATTATGTACGTGGAAAGAAATCTTTCTCTGGACGGACGGGTCGGTCAAGATAATCGGTGTTTAATTCGGTCTTGATCTCCAGTTGGAAATGAATTGGTTGGAGAGGCGTGACAAGGCTAACGTTGTAGGTCTTCTGTGGCACTGAAGTTTTGATTGAGTGATTATTTGCTTTGCCTGTATATTAACAGGTCATTTAATGTTGAAACTAGATATTGTTTTTATTTAAGAATGTTCCATAACTTTTCAAATGTTAGTAAGTCTTTCAGTGTATATTTCGGGAGTATTTCAAAATTTAAGTTGTATGGTTTCAAATCAAAGATATATTAATGTCTAAAGACATAGAAATATTTTATTTTATTCAAATATCCTTTTATTTGGAAAATAGATAAATTTTTGAAGAGTATAAAACTTTGTTCTTGGTAATAGTTTGATTTGGTGTCTTTTGTTTTTAAGGCATATCAACTTCAATGAAAGATTAAATTTTTAGCATAGTTTTGTATGAACATAATGTATTATTCGTAAAAAAATCAATTTGTAGATCAAATTTTATTGACAAATTGTGTAAAAAGGGTTTTGTCGAGTGTCTGGTTTCATTTGTTTGGTTTATTATGTTTTACAGCATATCAACCTCATTAGGTATGTCGGTATTCTCGGGGTATTGATTTTTTTCAGTAATATTGAAGTACCTCTACTTGGCCTATTCTCTTTTGCTCATGCATTTAGTTTGTGAGAAGTTCCATATCTTTTAAAAGAATATTCCAGTTTATTTGAAAGTAGACAAACTTTGGATTGTTATCTGCAAGGTGGTGTTTGCTTTCCTTAAAATTAAATTTAACATATCTACAGTTTCATTTTATGATGCGTTTGTAATGTTTGAGGGGTAATTATTTTATTTTAGTGAGTGGATCTTAAGGGTAATTATTTTTGCTTATCTATTTCTATATATTCTATTCTTTCTATACTGTTTGTTTTCTTTTTTATGAACTTGTTCTTCACATAATATTTGTATTTTCTTGATTATATAGGTTTTTTCATTTTGTTTTAGTTTTCTTGATTATCTTTAGCTGGGTCGTCGTATTGTTCTTTTGCATTTAATTCTGAATTCTTTGTTCTTTTATTTTGATTTTGTTTTGTAATGAAGCTTGATTGGAGTTTGTTCTGTGGAATTTTTCTTTCTAAAAATTTTCAGTGTTTTGCTGTTGAGAGATTGTCAGTGAATTTTGTGATAGATATAAATTCTTTGTGAATTGTTTTGATTAAGTGATATGAGTTGTTTCTAAGTTTTCAATTGTTTTAATGCTTAAAATAATTTTTTATTCTTGAATGAATAATGTTCGTTCTTGTCTTTCCTGTAATTTGTTTGATATTGGATTTTCTTAGGTTTGACTTCATAAGACGTTTATTCTATCAGAAAAGGCGACAACCTCATTATTAATTTAGATTGTGTTGGTTCTATTAAAATTAATTTCCAAAACTTCTCATTAAATAGATTTTCCATGTCAATTTCTGTGTCTATATTAATATATAGTTTCTTGTCTTTTGTGCTCATACTTTATTATTATTATTGTTATTCATGAGTCATGGTTCCCAGTCATTTAAGAGTCCCACAAGGAGGAGTTGAGGGGGAAAATCCGATTTGCCTCATTTCTCCAGGGCTACATGATTAGTACACTTTAACATAGAGAGCCTTCCAAGCACCTGTTATATCAAGGATCGTCCACAATATACGGGTTATTCTCAGCTATGTCAGATTCCTTTGTTCCTAGTCTGATTGACCCAACAGTCACCGCCTACTAAATCAGTTTATTGTTTGATATGCTATGTGAGCGATTGCCAGGTCAAACAGGTGTCTCACTTGGAGGACTTTTACCCTTTGCAGAGGTGTAATCAGCGAATTCTGACGCACCATAAACATAGCGGGTACACCAGAAGTAAGTCTCTATTAAGAGGAGGGTTGAAATATCTACCAGATTCTCCTTTAAAGACTTTGTACTTCCACTTCTGTACGCCACTATTGCGCCTAGTAAGGTTTTTGTTTACCTTGTGGGCAGGCAATACTCCCAAAGTATGTCGGAAGATCTGTTACATCCACCTTTCTGAGAGCGGTGTAGTTATGCCAAGCGTTGAGATTCGTCAATATACGTTTTGCTTCGCCTTTTAAAACAGAATGTATTTGTGATTAGATAAGAGCGGTGAATTCTAGAAAAAGACGCACATATAAAGTTTCCATCCTTGCGAAGTGAGCACTCGTCCGAGGAGGAGGTCTGTCGTTCAATCTGAGGTATTGTCAGCTCTCAAGTTTCTCTTTCGGGCGGCGGATGGCCTCTCCGACGCCTATGCATTCTCTCCGTAAGTCGTTATATCAAGTGTTAGGAGGGCATACAGGAAGATCTAATGGGCGAGCTCGGACTGACGAAGCAGGAGGCTCACTTTATATGGCTTTCAACACCCGAGTTGAAAAGCCTAATAATGAGGCATCACTCACCTTGCTGCTGATTCGAAGGGTCCTATAGGTAGGCAAAAAACTTTGTGTTGATAGCTTGCAGAAATCTATAACGAGGCAGTCGGCGGTGACCGTTGATCGCGCCTTCTACTGCAGTGTTCTTTGTTCTCGATGACAATTTTGTTTGTAGAAATATTGTAGCTGAGTAATTGCGTTTTTTTTTTTTTGCTTACTAGGTGTTATGCGAGTTATAACTTGGAAAACTAGACAGAATCAATTCTATGAGGACGGGGAGTTTCTCTCTTCTCAACTAATCTTGTTCATTACGTATTAATTTAAAATCAAGATTAGAACAGAAAGAAAACAATTGACTCCATCAGAATTCAGCAAAATTTGAGTGAATCTTGCGCATATATGTCGAATGAGAGGAGCTGGCTTTCAGTTGCATTTTGATGCTGGTTAGTCATCACGGAATCGGTAGTTCCTGGAGGAAATATTGGCAAATCTGCCAAAATAGGTTAATTCATGCTTATTTTGGTTTTTATTTTTATAACAATTCAACTTAGCTAGGAAATGTATGCTCATTGGCTCCTGTTCTTTTTTGCCTCTTACTTTCTTTAGTTTAATTCCTAATCTTTTCCATTATTTGGTGACCAGAAATATCAGTTCTCTGGTAGATACGAGATGATTTTCGCTTTGGTTTTCTGTTTTTCTTGTTTTTTTTTAATGTTTTTTGTTTTTGTTGTCGTTTGAGTGAGAGTTTTGGTGGAATGATTGTTAGAATATTTCAAAGCCCCGCATAAATTTTGTACAGTTAACTTATGTTTCTGCTATAATCTAAGGATTGTGGTGGTTGTTTAAGATGATTTTGTTTCTTTTAAATAATCCTTGTTTGTTTATTCATTGGAGTAATTATCATTTCGATGTTGCTATTATGCTTGTCTTCCACAGAATCATTGTACATATGCCGTTTTAGTTAAAACTTCATAGATCCTCTGAAGTACTATAGGTCAGTTAGTAAAAATGTGGCGTTTTTGTGCAAAAAATGTTGTGCTGTGCAAGGGTCAATGATTTTTGGCTACCTAACTTAAAGCTTATGACAGTCTTTTCAATTCCCATTTTTGGTCTTGTGTCACATTTGTACTATTGTATATTAAATATTAAAAAATGTATCGCAAATGCGTAGCACTTTCCAGTCATACGCTTGTCTCACTCAACTACTGTATTCTCAGTAAATGAAATGTGATTAAACCCTTGTTTCCAGTGTTTGGCTTACAGTCTTATTAACGAGCAACTATCAGTGTTATACGAACTTTACAACAAACGATTTAGTATAAAAATATTAGGTCAGAAAAAGACATTAACGATTTAATTTAATAAAAATATCGAGCAGTTACTTCCGTTAGTCTGTCCTCCCCCGTCTCATCCTCTAAATTAACCATACATTTCCTGATTTAAACTAAATTGTGGGAGAGGGAAAAACAGGTAAAGAGGCAAAAAGAACTTTTGTCTCCATTAGGGTGCGTAGATTATTACTAAAAATTGTCATTATTTTTGTAGAAAAAAATTAAGTTATCATTTAACACATTCACTATTTTAAAACAATTCAGTGTTTAAAATAAATACTTATTTAATAAAAATGTAAAAATTATTGCATTTTTATTAAATATCTTTCAGGCTTTTTTTATATACTAGTTACCTGTTTGCTCTGCGTTTGCGAGGACTATATACAAACCAAGATCAAAGTCTTCAGAAAGTTATAAATTACTTTCAGAAAGAAATATTTGCATGCCAGTTGTATGTTGCATTCTGAAGAGTACGAAATCATAAAATTTTATGTTTCTCAGTTAAAAATATATTGTTTAAGATAAATCCTATTTAATAAAAATTATATTAAAAAGCGAAGAATGGTTTTTGTCCAAGTATTTACCCAAACAATTCAGCTTATTCAAATTCGATTGATAGACAAAACATAGGGTTTGTAAATCTCGACAAAAATGTTAGCGGTAAATTAAATGCTATGAGGAGTTCAATACAAGTTAGCGTATTGCATAAAATTATGGACATCAAAAAACAAACTTCAGCTACTCAACACGTAAATACTTGAGAACAAAAAATGGGAAACGAAGAGCTTGGCGTATTGTTACATCAAATTTTCTGCAACATAAATTTTGAAAAGGAAAGTAAAAATATAAATATTTATTTTGTTGCTAAAAGTTATGGCCAAGCATTTACATTCCGGTAATTGATATTTTCTTTTTCAGTTTTAGCTACAAGAAAAATAACCAATAGAGACAAACAACAAACACCGGTATTATAATTTAACAAGATTTAATAATTAGCAAAATAATAAATAAAATACTGTATACTATGTATGCAATATGAAAATAAAAAAAACAAACTTCAGTCCGTTGTCTGAAATCACAAATATACTTCTAAACTTTTCTATTCTTTCTTTCGTTTTATATTTTACATTTCTGTTTTTCGTCAGTTCAGTTTTTTACTACTTTCTTTGTTACGTGCATATGAGTTTCATTTATGAATTCTGAAAGTTTTGATCTTATGTTGCCAAGTGATTTTCATTTCCTCTTAGCAGTTTATCTTCCTGTTGTAAAAATTCAACATTCAGTTGACGGAAATGCTCTTAGTTTTCTCAACTGGAAAAAAATCACACATGATTTTATATTCGGTGATTAACACAATTGGTGATTCACAGTTTCTTTTTTATTTGTTAGTATTTAGTCAATTGAATAAATTTTAGTATTCTACAGGGAATTAATATTCGGCCTGTTTATTTGGCAACTTACAATTTCGACATGAAAAGGAGTATTTATTTCTCATGATCTGTCATCTTACTTAACTCTTAATAGGTTTGTGTTGAATATACGATTCGGTATCTTCCTTAAGCAATCTCCTGATTTAGTGATAACACGAGAAGAGTCTTCAGCTCTCGAGATTCGTATTTCAACTAATTAAACGTTTTTTCCCGCGCAATTTTTCGTACTGGGGCACCTGATTGTACACATATGCTATGCCATTTTTAGGCATCAGCCGTTCCTATTTCCACTGGTCGTTATTGAACTTTACAGGCATTAGCTTAACTGTTGATTTCGCAAGGTTATCATTATATATATATATATATATATATATATATATATATATATATATATATACATACTTTTAATGCTGTGGGGGTTAAGCGTAAATACGTGGTAACGTAAGAGTATTGCTTGTCTTTGTTTTGAGTAAAAGTTTTGTTAACGTCCCATTACTCACATGAACCAACGTACAGATTAGTGACAACTGACACGTTAAAACAAACGCCACATTAACAAAACAAATATAAATAAACTAAAAGGGCGAAAGCGTGTGATGTATAAAGATTTATAGTCAATTAGAAGTCAAGTATATAGGCGTGCACAAGTGGACTAATGGTAAGCTAATGTTTTGGCAAAAATGTCCGATCGATATTTATGAGTCAAATCTTTAAGTTAAAATCCGTGTATAATTAGAAAAAAAAAAGCAAAATATTATATTGCCGACATCTGCTAATGGATCGGAATAGCTATTTAATATTTAGATATAATAAAATACTTTTCTGAAACTTTTATAATTTTAATGCTACCATAAAGAAATGGTAAAAGGTTTTGATGCCGGAGATTTGTCTGAATGACCCTCTATGTAGTGCATATTATATAGTGAATCTCTTAGCAGTATTCATCTATTTGTTACAATCCTTTCCACCGTTCTGCCATCCATTCGCTCAAGCTTATCAGATACGAGGCGTACTGTTTTCCGCTGTATGCAAATTGTACCTTGAAGTTTTCCATACCCTACTTCTTTCATTATGAATCAAAAGAAAGTTAAACTCTCTTGCTTTAGCGATACCAACCGTCAGCTGATATTTTGCTAAGGACCCACCTACAATGATCATAGAATTCACTTTGGTAATTACATGTCTTGGCAAAGAAAGTCAGCTTAAAGAGTGGAGCTCTCAAACAATCGTGACAAAAATGATCATTGAGTTAAGCTAAAGTGAATACTTGATGAACTGATGTTTTAGATAAAATTTACACGACAAATAACGATGTTTGCTATGAGAAAGTAGTCACTAGAATCCTCAAAAAAAAAAAAGACTGAGCTGACAGAGACAGACGAGTGAGAGAGCGATGCCACGCGAAGGAAAGACGCCTGTTAACTTTTATGTCAGATAGCCAAACACTACAATAAAATTTTCCTTAATAGACGAAATTTAATGATTCATTACCCTCTAACTCGCTAGAAACAAATATCACACCATTGGAGGGTGCAAACATTATTTGCTAAGAGACACTTTACTACTATTCTGTGGGAGCTATTTCAGAGATGTATATGTAGAAGGTATTTCTGCCACACCTTGTAGTGTCTAATATCTAGAAAGATTTAAAAAATACTTCCGAATTTTTAGTTCCGTGGTGAGAGATGGGGTTTGTCAAAATGCGCTGGTAGCTTCTTTAAACACAGGCCCGGTAAGAAGTATATTAAAAAAATCAGTTGGTTTAATTTGTGGATATAATTGTGAAAAAAAAATGTTGACTGCTGGCTGACCTATTAAGCGCGTGAAAGTAGACATGCTAGTTGGCACGAAGAAGGTTCAGTGCCGGCTAGCGGATTAATTGTCTATTTCAGTACGAATATAATTGCCTAGGTCGATGACAGTTGTAGAGTTCCGCTTCAATGCTATAGTAAATAACTTGCTTATCAACTATGGCACGGTAGGGATCCTGCTCATCGTGCGAATCAATTCTTTGGTGCGGTGAATTTATGCTTAGCTGGCTCATAGTTGTAATCTTAAATCAGACTATGTAAATAAATTGGGTATCTGCAATGGTGCGTAGGGTAAAATTATTTTCTCGGATCAATATGGTCGTATTGTTAGTTCACGTCTCGCTAGATTATTTATATGGATAAGAGTGAGCCCGTGCAGTCAAAATTAACGGTAAAATATTTGTATCGATATGCTGTCTAAAATGACGGCAACATATGTATTGATGGACTTACCATTGAGTATATTGCATTAAGACATAAGAAAAAAAAACAATCTGGACTACTGAGCTTGACAAGAGGAATATATATATATATATATATATATATATATATATATATATATATATGTGTGTGTGTGTGTGTGTGTGTGTGTGTGTTTATATTTATATATAGTGTAAATAATTTTCTAAGCATATATTGTTAAATATAAGAGACAATGAATGTCTATTATGTTTAATCATGAGTCGTTCTAAACAACGTATTTATGATTTAATTTCAGTTGAAAATAAAGGCGAAAATTCTCCAACATTTGGATAATTTTTTAAATTGATTCTAAACTTACAGCTTACATGAGCCATCTTCAGAGTGGTTATAAGGACGGTAACACAAAAACATTCTCCATCAGCGACAATTTTATATTGTGTTGACACAAAACTCCGCTAAGCAACGGCAATAGTTACAAAAAATAACAAAGGCATTTCGCAAGTTTGCAATGCAGTTCTATGATGTCACACCGCGTGATAGCGCAAAATGACAACAGAACCATATATTTAAATGCAATGTAATGAGTTATGCCCAGATTTAAACGTGATTTTATTAAGTGTGGGTTGTTAGGATTTAATGTAGATAGCCTCCAATATCTGAAGGTTCTTTTTACTATGTATATGAGTGAGGATTATTGTATTGTTGACTAAAATCTGTCTGATATTACCTACATTTTCTAAGAAATGTTGTTTAATTGGACTCTGATCAAAAAGATGACAGTCTACGGGAGAGCTTGGTTGTAGTAAAACCAATATATGTAGTGGGTTTATCATATATATATATATATATATATATATATATATATATATATATGTGTGTGTGTGTGTGTGTGTACATATAAGGACGGAAATAAGTGTGTGTATATATATATATATATATATATATATATATATATATATTGATATATATACGCGTGTATGCATGTATATATGAATATTAATCAGCTGTGAATGGTACATTGGCTAATGTTGTATATCAGAACAAAAATGGTATGTGCTACTCCCTTGAAATTTGCTGTGATGCATGAAATCAGAGTCAAGGGTAAAACAAAGTATTATGTTTATCAACAATATATATCAAGAAAATATGATGAGTAAATAACTTGGACAGGTGTGACAGCGAGATAACGGTTTAGTTCGATGAGTGTATCAATAAACTAGTATTATGAGTGCATTTTCTAATGGGTTACCTATGCAGGTTCTCGCTGATAAATTGAGATTTATATTAAGCAGACAATTTTGTCGGTTTTACAATTTATTTTTTTACAAAACCATGCATACCCGAATATCTGATTTTTCTCTTTTTTGTTTGAGAAAAACGGTTCACGAATTCAACAGCTGAAAGTCATGAAACAACAGAATCAATCCGCTACTATAGTTTTGGCACGCGCCGGGCACACTGCCAGCAATATTGTTAAGTTGACGAAACTTCCAAAACCAACAGTTTATCACATGTTTATACAGTTTCAAGAAAAGAGAAAAGTTTGTAGAAAAGAACACAAACTTGCAGTGATTCCAAGCGAAATCCAAGGTTTTCCGCTGATCCCATATACTCAGTTGAAGACAACCCAATCACATCCATGACAGAGCTTGCACCGAAGAGCAATGGTGTCATGATCTGAGAGCAAGAACCTTGGCATGACTAGCTATGTTTGATGACGCCGTCAACTCTTAACTGCCGAGGCAAAATCAATCAGAGCCATGAAATGTCCAAAGCTTATCTCATTCACTGACCATCAAATTACAGGAAAAGTTATCACGTTTGTTGACGAAACGAAGTTCCTTGTTGACGCTGAAGTGAATCACAAAAATTCTCAGATAATTAAATGCTACTTATCTGACGACCAACCTCTGTTTGAGACTAATAACCCTGCTTCTTTGATGGTCTTTGTTGCCGCAGCGAGTGATGGAAAATTCATGGATCAACAATTCATTGAGGCTGGTTTGCAAATCGACACAAAGATGTATGTGGACATCTTGAAGAACTGTTATCTTGGATGGAACAGAGGTTTGTGCTTAACAATGTGGCATTTATCTAGGACTCTGCAACATGCCAGAATAAAAAATAACATGACCTTTCCTTCCTGAAAAGATATCACGTTTTGTGAGAGCTGACATCTAGACCAGTAATAGCCCAGATTTCTAACTTCTATTTTATTTTTGTTGAGATTACTTAAAGCAAAAGCCAATGCTCACCATATTGCAGCGTCAAAACTTTAAAGACCTGCATCGTGCATGCAATATCAAAAAGGCGGAGATTATGGCAGCTTTACGTTTCGTTCTCGTATGCAGACAGTAATTGCTTAAAAGAGCAGCTATGTTCAGTGATATTTTTTGTAGTAACATATATTGCATTCAAATTATATCTTTGTACTACCATTAATTTTGTATTTATGAACTGTTTTATGCATATCCAAAAATTGTCTCAATTTGTCTGCAGGACCCTTTAGTTATCATTTTGTGTGATATTATACTATGATTAGGAAGTGAACTAGGCATCTCTTGTGGAATAAAGCTGACCAAGCTCTCGGATTTAAATTCTGGTCTCGTGAGTTTATGCTTAGCTAGCTTACAATTGCATTGTAACGCCAGGGGAAGTTTTATAAAACATGTCTGGCATCTAAGATAAATGCGACAGTGGCTGAGTTCGTCCCTCTGCTCGATTAGCTAGTGACACGAGTTAACTCATTTCTGGATTACTATAAATTATACATTTCTGCCAGGCAACGTTACAATATTCAAGTACAAGTTTAGGTAATATCGGCCAATCACCTCGCTTGTGTCTTCAGTTCAAGAATTTTTGGTTTACATCGAGCGGTAAGTCAGTAATAGACTGTGCTAGCCTACGTGTATAAGATCGATTGAAAATTATTGATTAAGATTCAGTAATTACAGTAAAATCCGTTGCATTCACTTACGCGCAAATAACTTTGCGAAGCCGCATTAACCCGTCTCTTCTCCTTCCAGCAATGGTTTAAATAGCAGAACAGATTGGGTTCTATAGCCCTAATTGGCAACCAGTCTACCACAGAAAGTAATAGCAAGCTACTGCGGAAAAAATTCTGCCCAGTCCGTCATGTCTTTTTCGAGACATGATCGCCTAAGCGTGTATCACGTATAGCACACAACTGACTGACTGAATTGTAGGTAAATTATCACGTGTTAATAGTCCATTCCTCACCATGTTATTTATATTTTTAAACTAAACTATTCTTATTAGTGTTGCTATAATAATAATTATGGCGATAATAATAATAATGATGGTATAATACAGGTGACCAAACTTGCTTATTGTAAAAACCACATACAATAAATTTCAGGTGATGGCGAGACGTAAGATATGAATAAAATTTACACATAGGTTTTTGCTATATACACAGGTGCCTACTTTCACTCTTACTTCCCCAGAGCCAACCAAATTAAACTCCCTTACCGTACAATCTTCTGATATTCTTCAGTGACACTTGCTGACCCGAAAGTTCTTTAATTCCTCTGCCCTCCCGCAGCATTCCTTCTCACAGCAATAAAGTAGAATGCCTCACTCAGATGTAGTATTAAAATTAAAATTTAATGTACTAAATATTTTTTACTAATCATGAACATTAAACTTACATTTTAATCCAATGGAGTCTCAATTCAAAGTCAGTAAATAATTATAAAGCTTGATTTGTTTTCTTTTTTACTTTTTATAATAACTATTAAAACTAGGATCTCATTCAACATCTTTCTACGAGCCGCATAATAAATTTCAACTATCTACATGTGACTCTCATGTTGTGATTTAGCCATGCCTGTTATATAACTGGCTGAAGTAAAGCGCAATATTTCCTGCAGATCAATTCTCTCATATTGACTATATAAAATTACGGGATTAAATACAGTTATAATCTGGCGCCAGACTTTGAAATGTATTATGATAGATAAATTGGTAGCCTTATATGTGATAGCGTCATGTTAGTCTCATATAATCTTGTAGTGTTTGCAAGACACTCAAGATTACTCAGTGTTGTAGCTTTGCAAATATAATGGCAATATTAACAGTTTATCTATAAAGAAACATTTGGCATCCATTCATCGAATAGCCTGTTACTGCCTTCTGGTGAGATTTATAAAACATTTCTCTTAAATACAACTTTTCAAAAAAATAGGTTTCTTAACTCAAGTAGCTTTCCCGTATTGATGGCAGTGGAGGCGAGGTCTTTAGAACGTCAGATTGTTGCTTATATCCTTTTATCTTAGAATTACTTGTGAAAACAATTTTGTTGTTGTTTTTGAAAGTCCTCAAGTGATATGTTTTCAGTTGTTTGATACAGTTATTTGTGTTTTGTTTTTTAGCATCAGTCTACAATGTTCGAAGAAAAATCGAACTCGGTAAGAACTATAGGATTTGCTAAAACACTGCCAACAACAACAAAAACAAGTACTTGGCAATACTCTCCTCTCAGTCTCCTCTTGCCTTAACTTCATGATTTGCTAGATTATTATAGCATTCTGAAAAACTATGCTATATATTGAATTATCTCATGTATCAATGATAGTGCGATATTAAGAAAATTTGACTCGCTGATCACCTCACTATTGTGAATTTATGTTTTTTTTATCATCCGCGATTCTGGGTTGAAGTAAGAGGTTAGCGTTACCCCATAGATTTTTACCTGGCTTCTATGTTGGCTACCCATATTTATACACTATAATTTAAAATTATAGCCCATGCATATTTTAATAGATTTCCGAAAGAAATCTATCAAAGTCTACAAAACATAGTTAATGCCCATGTATTGTCTACCTTGTTCGAGAAATGTGGAAGATATTTGTGAAATAACTTGTCATTACTACTATTACTACTACCACTATTTATTGTAGCCATTACCACATTTTTGCTATTACTACCATTTTCTATTACTCACTTGTCATTTTATTTCAACTAGTTTTGGGGAAAACTATTTGATTCAATCGAATTTTATTTAATTGAATAAAATAAAAAGATTATTTCTAAAACTTGTATAAATTACCAAGGGGAATAAAAGAAGTTCTATGCAGTATTTTTCTTCCCTTTCATACATACACACATATCAATATTGACCCTGCAAAACCGTTTAGCCTCCAATTGCAAAACATGCCGATCTTTTAGAGTTTTATGATTGCGACAGAGTTTCTTATGCATAGAATAAAACTGGACATTTAAAATGGCGCGACAGCGGACAAACTTCTCTCATCTCCATCACCCATTCTTGGCAGAGCATGTCTCACTGGGTCGCTTCCAACATTATTGCCAAACTTTCCTACGCCGAGTAATTATTTTCGACGTTAGTGATGGAGCTATGTTGGACAAACACGTCTCATTGACCAATTGCGTAGTTTCATTGGATCACTGATCACCTCATCTTTGTGGCTTTATTTTAGATCAAACCGAGAATAATATATAATAATCCTGATTCACCTCCTCCTTCCGTTAGTTATTTAATTATTTCGCACGAACGTTATGCCCAACTAGTCCGACATAAATAATGGACTATTCTGTCTTGATTGCGTGGAAAGACATAAATGACGCTAAGTTGGTTTCAATATGATAGCAAGAAGGGAAGACGGAACTTCGAAGTATTGTAGTGACTAGCAAGCATGTTTCGATAGATTAATTAAAAATAAATAGTGAGTTCGTTCCTCACTGAGTGCCAACTTTTGGCCTTGAGCCACATCTAAGATACGCTTAAAGATAATGTAAAAGTGTTTAACTATCTTGTTAAAGTTGCGATATGACAATTTCTCCGGATATTTTATCGCAGAACTCGTCATGACATTATTCTATAATAAACTTACGAATAAGGATTTCTAAGAGAATTCACATAAAAGAATATTTCCTTCACTAAATTAGTTTCTTAGTTTGCACTACCGTTACGTTTTGTCTTTACTATTTTATTGCTGCTCCAGCTCTCAAAACGATCAGTAAGTTATAACTATGAAAGAATATAATTGTAATTATGCCATAAAGTGCTCATTCTAAATAAAACAATTACGTTCCATGGATTTAAAAAAACTCAAATTTTAATTTCATTCAAAAACACCGTGGAATTTACAACGTTACCGCCAGTAATTCTTGTTTCTATAATTTAAAAAGCAAGTTAGATAAAATATTTGTAAAACCTGTTTTTTCTCTAGATGAATAATGAAATATTCCATTTTAATTGAAAAGAAATACAAAAGAAAAGGATATACCAGAGATACTGTTAGGAATTATTGGGAGAAGAAAGCTATGTATAACAAGAGCGCTCAAAAACCAAAAATCCCCACCAAGGAAATCCCGACATAATCTCAGCGATTAACAAAAGATGATTATTAAACTGAGAATTACTGCAATGATCTTGACCACTTACAAGAGTGAAAATACAAAAGATGAAATCGACCGCTCTCAAAATTAAATGCACACTTAAAATGAACAATGAAATGTACGAAATTGGTAAATAAATGAATAAATGAATAATTAAACCAGAAATGATATCTTGCATCGAATCGAACCCGAAATCTAATCAGTTTGTGCCAGTCAAAAGACCAATTATTTCCGTAAGCTTAATCTGAATTCATCCAGTGTGCCTTGTAATATTTTATTCAAAGATAGACAGACTGACAAACGTTTTTTATGAGCGAAATCAATCTGCCTTTCTGCCACAAAATTTCTGGAGTTAATTATATAGAAAGAAAATAAAGGAGCTATTAACGCATGAGCAAAAGGGAAATCTTGTCTGTTTTGGATATATTAATTTGTACCCTCTCCCTTCTTTAAAGACTTTTATTTATACCTGTGACTGTTATTGCAATGTATTGTTAAAGTCATTCAGAGTGGCAACGGCGGATTTCCACGGCTATTTTAAAGCTGTGGAACTTACATGAACACATGACGCCATTAAGTTAGGAAAAATGATTAATCGGAAAATTCAAACAAAACAATCGAGATTCCGACTGAGAAAATACATACGACTAATATGGAAGTGGCGAAGAGTCAGCGCTACATAAGAAACAAACAAAACCCCATAAAGAACAAATTCAAACGTGCCTAGAAAGTGTTCCCGTCCATGCATTTTACACTCGTTGAGTATAGTGGATGTACTACCCTCGTTATAATATCCTGAACTTGCAGACTGAGTATACGATGCTCATGTTCCCAAAATAGCAATTGCCGACTACCTGATGACTGCGTAAAAATCCATGAAAGTCTGTGCTATGAACTCTTCCTTTGATATGACTTTGTAGCATAATCCCTCAGAAACTGCTTACTTTATATATATATATATATATATATATATATATATATATATATTGTATCGAGGCAGCAGATAATTTTCTAAACATATACTGTTAAATATAAGAGACAATGAATGTCTGTTATGTTTAATCATAAGCCGTTCTCAACATCGTATTTTGACTTTAATTTCAGATGAAAATAAAGACAAATATTCTCCAACATTTAGATAATTTTTTATTAAGTTGGTTCTAAGCTTTCGGCTCGCAGGAGCCATCTTCATGTATATATATATATATATATATATATATATATATATATTAGTGTGCGCATGATTAAAAAAGAAAGATATTTCTGAAAAACTATTCAAATTCTGTATAAATTTTTATCGCAAAATAAAATCATTACCTATGACTTTATAAAAAGTGCCAGAGGACGAGCCGAACCAGCTAAGATGAGTTCTTATTATATATATATATATATATAAGTTTTGAACGTAATTTTTGTGGACACCAGTCTTCGAAATAGATATCCTGTTTTTATTTTAAACGGTGCGCATTACGACACGCACACTCAAAAATTCATGTCATCAATTCAGTGTTCAACTTGGATTCCCAGCATGCAGGAGAAAAACTTGGTTTAATCCAGACATGCTTGAGACCGATCAGCCACAGAGAATGACACAAAACAACAAGGTTCTCGTTTCGGTTTTAAAGAATGCAATCAGTCTCGTTCAGATTTTTCTAGAAAAACAATATCTCTAATTTTCTGACGAAAACGTAAACAAAGCAACTTTCAATTGCTAAAGAATGAATGAATAGATTTTATTTGTAATCACATATTTCTTATCATCAAAATACTATTCTGAATGTATACTCTTGTTTGAAATTTGAAACCGTATGCAGGACTATAGGACCGCGCACTCGAGAAATCTTAAAGAAAAATCTACAAAAAGAGACACCTTTGAAATCTGCCGGTGAGCATAATTTTTTTTCAAACAGTCAAATGTCATACGTAATTCACGCTTAGATAATTATATCTTTTTCCATACATGACTGACTAGTCTGAAAATTTACCCGCAGTAGGTTGTCATTTCTTTTTGTGGTAGACTGGTTACCATTCAAAACAACAGAATCCAATCTGTCCTGCTAGTTATCCCATAGCTGGAGGAAGAAATGAGGGGTTAATAACTTTCTCAAAGGTTTTGGGCGTAACTGAATGTAATATATTTAACAGGAATTTGAAATCGGAGAGCCGATTTCGAATTCCGAGGCGCTATCCACTGCACCACCACGCACATTTAACACTGTTTAGAATAAATTAATAGTAATAATAAATCTAGACGCGTAGTTTTTTTTTTGTTAAAAATAGGAAACTGCTGAAAATCAAGTTAAATTTAAAATTTCCATCATCCGTAACCTATATTTATCGTTGACCGAATATACATGGGTTAAATCAATTCAAGCGATAAGGAATCAAAAAAAAAAAAAAAGAAATGAGTGTTCAAGCAAAGCAATTAAAAGTTTAAATCTCATATCGGCGATAATTTCATATCTATTCTACTTTGTTTTTAATGGTGTGAGCATTCATGCTTCTCTACATCTTCCTGTCTGTTATTACTCCAAGTCAGTTTCTCCTTAATCACTTTCGACAAAACTTTTAGATATGTTTGTCGCTGTTTCCCCTGCATTTCTAAGAAGTTAATAGATTGTGTTAAATATTCCGTTATTCCCAGCACACAGCTATTTGATTTCTATGTTCGTGGTTGTAAATATACGTTTCCTTTGTATTAATATTAAGACTAACTTGTTGCTCAAATGTTTCCTTCGTTGTATTTTTGGCATTATTTTGAACAACCATATGTGTCTCTTCAAGTCTCTTCTTCATAATAGATCACATCAGTAAGTACATTTATGTGCATGAATAAAACCTTCCTACTGGAACTTAACACTTCAATTAGTATCTGTCTAAATGTTTTTAAGATTTGGTACACTGGAATATTTTACTTTTCAAAATTTTATCTCTATTTACATTCCAATTACTTATATTCAGATTAGAATTACGAAACAAATAAATTTGACTTCTGTATAGTGACATACCAAATATATTTACTAAGTACGCTTCAATATTTGAACACTTGGTGAAGATATGCGTGTAAATTCTATGTATAGTGTCACTTTAGGATGTTGGTAATGATGCACTTCCATGTCTTTCTCTTTCTTGTAGCTCCTTTGTGGTTTTGTCTTTTCTCCTAAACCCTGTTCTACAATTCATTTTCTCAAGCTCATCATGTATGGTACATAATGCTTTTCTTTGTCTCACAACGTCATGTGAATATCAGGTTTTCTACGCCTACCTACCTCAATACATGCTACAAGATTTTCCACTGGCTCTTCTTGATATGATTGTTTTCCATTTTCACCAAAACATCGTTGTTGCTCAAATATTAGGTTCATGGTATCCTCCTCATCCTTCTGTAGATCCACATTTCTGTGGCTCCAAATCTTTTCTTCATTTTTAAATAAATTGTCCAGCATTTGCTGCGATACAGGAAGGCATATACCACGTAAGAATTTTCTTTTCTAATAAAAGTAATTTTTATGTCTATTTTACCGAAAATTTCGTCGTTGCTTCCATATTCGGTTTATGGTAATCTCAGTATCCTCACATACATAATTAGTAAATAAAATTGCTAGACATCAGCGAACCATGGGCGTATTCTAAGGATTTATTCCAACTTAAGTAAAACTAATTCTGTTCTGTTATCAATAGTTACATGACTAAAAAATAATGTGCATTTTTTACATAGTTTCTGAGGAGTTCTTTTGTAATTTAATATACATAGTATATTTTATATTTCCCTCGTTGTTGTTTTTAATCTGTCTCTAAAATAACTTTTACCTGCAGATTATATACATTCTATGATTTGTAGTTTAAAAATTTTGATTAAAGATTATCCATTAATACGACTCTCTCGTTTTACTAAATCTTGAAAAATGTTTACAAAAAATTATGGAAATTTTAAAGTGTTTCTTTTAGCTAACAAGATTATACATGTGAAATTTAATAAAAAACACATTCGCCATAACATATCTTTAAGTTAGTCACACTGCCTTATGCTCATGTGTGATTGTTGCTGTTTCTGCAGTTACAGTGTTAACACGGCCGTTCCGCTACCACTGTACACATCAAGAAAGAACAAAAAGCAGTTATCCGATTTTTTCTGTTTCCAAGGTGTGAAAGGAGCCTAAATTAAACGGATCATGACGTCCCTCACACTCCACCTCTAACGAGAAGATTTACCAAGTCCGAGAGATGGTAGTGATGAACCAGCAAGTTATCCTTAAAGAGTTAGCATCTTAGTAGATTCGTGATTATTCGACTTATCTAATCATTTAATACGAGCGCATCTTCCATGAAGTCTGTGCGAGATGGGTGTCAAGAGATTTTACCACAGAGCACAAGCGTGTTGACGTCTGCCGACATTTACTTGATCGCTACAACAATGAGGGCAAGTAAACTTTGAGCAGAATAGTCACGGGAGATGAAATGTGGGTCCATAACTATGAGGCAGAATACAAAAGACATGCGACGGATGGGAAAAATTCTGGCACACTACCGATGAAGAAATTCAGCAATTTATCTCGAAAGGTGCTGCTAACCGTTTTTGGAGACTCAAAACGGCCTATACTGTACGATTAACACAAGATATTGCTTAGCTGGGCAATAATCTAAAACCAGCAGTTTGCTGCAAAAGAAACATTTGTTGTTGCATGACATTTCACGCCCACATATGGTCTATTAAATCACTGAACCCATTAATTAATTGCGTTTTGAAATACTAAAACACCCTGTCTACAGCTTTTTGACTACCATCTTTTGAACCGTTCAAAAATGCTTTTTTATATGGGTCGGCTTCCTACAGATAATGAAGTGCAGGAAGTGGTAGATAAATGGTACGACCAGCTAAAATATTTCTTGCACAGAAGACGCAGGGCTGTAGACATCTGGATAAGGTGCATCGAGAAAAAAAGGCGACTATGTAGAAAAAAGGCGTACTTGTTTGTTTTCTGTTTATGTGTAAATAAATTTTAAAAAATTATTTCGGATAAATTGGTTATGACAAAAACTGTACAGAGCACCATCCTCACTGGATGATCCATACATTTGACCTTGTGCTACATCTGAGCTGCACATATAAAATCCCTATATATATGATAAAAATATAGTTTTAGTGTATGCTATATTTATTTTTTAAAGAATTCAATGTCATGGATAGGGCGAATGTAAATATCAGAGTGAGTATCAGAATCAACTCTCATTGTCGACAGTTTTTCATGCTTAACTACTATTGCCAGGCCTGACATGGACATCAATGTCCACTTATATATATATATATATATATATATATTAATTAGTCAGCATCTATTCTTTCAAATATGTTTCATTGAATAATAGAGACATACTGTATATTTATTTTATATTGATATATTCTAGTTTCTATGTTACTAATGCAAAACAAGCATTTCAATATAAGAGTGCAGACTAAAAATTTGTAGAAATGTAAAATTGCATTAAATGTTTGTTATATGCACTTTGATACGTTGTTGCGACATGCGTAACAATTTTTTAGTGTTAATCGGTTTATTTTATAAAGAGGCTCACAAAAATTTGTTTATGTATAACAATACGTTAACTACTGTGATAAACCTCCTTGCGAAGAGGGAACAAAGCATAGAGCCTCGTCTGGGGTATTTAGATAAGAAACCGACTTTGCCTTAAACAGGGCTTAGGGTATATTTTTGGCCGAACTTAGGTGCTCAGACCTCTCACTTTAATTGGCGATGTGCCGCATCCGTCTTGAGCGTTCGCATAATTGGGGTGGTAGTAAATACCAGCTTTTTGCAATTACTGATCATTTAGTTTTAAAGATCATGTACTGAACTATATAATTTCCGCAGGTTTTTGCTTAAAATCCATGTTCGAAAATTGGCTATTTCAAGAACAATTCCAAATAATGTTCATATTTTTTGCATCACCGGTAATCAGTTGAAGTCAGTCAAGAGTATTTCTAAAAGACGTCATAGTGATTAGACTAAACAAGTTTTATTATAATCGCTAGAAATGAGTTTTTACAATTTGATACCTTGAATGTAAAATATATTTTAATTATAAATCACTACAAGCAAAATTTTTGTTATATTCGTTAAGTGACAAATAAAAATAAAAATATAAAACATTTGTAAAATATTACAAAAATGCTATCAAGGAAATTCTTTTATCATCATTTCACCCCAAGGCACGCAGGATCACTACTGGAGTTCCATACTATTGAGTTCCACAAACGGGAATTGCAAGACATCATTTATTAGGTGATAATAAAATCAAAAAATAGATAAAAGTGCATAATATATTGTTGGGCATAAATTATAGGACAAAATATCTGAAATTTAGTTTTATGTAAAATTGCATGAAAACCACAACAGTGTATAATAATATATCATAATATAGCCTATTTATTCTGATTAACTTCCCTTTGAATTAAATGTAGATCATATTTGATGGTACAATGATTTGTGCCATGCTTCTTGCTAATGTACAGTTTTTGATGTTTTGGCTCTTAGTTTAACTAATTTTTCGACACTTTGTTATTGTGTAGGTAAATTCATCAACTGCAATATTATTCCAATTATTAGAATATCTTATAGTTCATTATTTACAAAACCAAAAAAGCAAAAAAAAAATTATGCAAACATAAGTTCACAAACTTTATTTTATGAGAAGTTAAATAAATTTAACCAGTGTATCTTGACTACACGATGACATAATTACCGCAAAAAGATAAAATAATAAGGAACTGTAAAGAGCAAACACGCAGCAAGTACTTCCATAACTAGTAATAAAGTTTAGTAGTAAAGAGAATAAACTGAACCGACTCTGCCACGCAGTTGTCTCGCTAGTGAACTGAGCCGACACTTAATCACTCAAGAGCGTGACAGGAGAAATATATCTCCATCAATACGCATCAATACTCAACGGCTTTTATTGTAGTAGAGAGGATAACAAAACCTTAATTCTATACGCAAGAAAAAGGTATCGATTTTTATTGCTGGCCACAACCTAAAACATTGTATTTAATCACCATTTTGCATTTATAAAGTAAATATTTCTATATTATTCATAATTCTGAATTGATTTTCTTTGATTTATTGAAAATGAGGCAAATGTTGCAATTTTAAAATATTTAATTGACATTGTTCACAGGTTACCGAAATAAAATTTCAACGCTCCACTTTTGAAACTAAATTTAATCTTTAAATTCGCGTTCTCCAAAGTCGGCAATCATTTAGAAAAGAAGAAATTATTTTCAACCCCTAACGTTCAAATTGAGTGCAATACAACGGTTAAAAAATTGATCTGTTCTAATATACATGAATGGAGGTGGTAAATACCGGAATCAATCTGTTTCAAAATTTATCAAGGTGGTTACTTTTATGTTGACATATAATCATTACGACACTGATATCCAATATTTACAGTGCATTATTTGATATATTTTAATTGTGTGTGTGTGTGTGTGTGTGTGTGTGTGTGTGTGTGTGTGTGTGTGTGTGTGTGTGTGTGTGAAAATATTCAGGGAATAAAAGAAAGGAAGAAAGGAGAACGTAAATCACTGTAATCATACTTTGTTCCTGGGTATACCAGCATTAATTTAGAAAAAGTATGGAAAATACAACATGGCAAATTTCAGGACGTGCAGATAAGGACAGCTAAATAAATGTTGCTCGGAATAGAATAGTATACATTTAAAAACTTATGGGGCTATTCCTCCATATTGACCATTTCTTTAATCTGTTTTTATTTTGTTTAGTTTTTATTTATGTTTCATAATTATTAACCCAATATAAATCCTAATAGTCACTAAAGTAAGAGAACTGAAGCATTTAAGAGTGAAGCTATCAAGAAGATATTTTCCTGGGTGTTTAGTGGTTCTTGAGAAGATGCTGTCCGAATGAAACTTCCTTGCTAACAAAGGAATTGGGTGGATTCGACTCTTTGTATATGTGGAATTCAAAGTTGTTTGCCCTAAAATTCTAAAACTTTAGAATTGTAGAATATGACTCATTTAAACATTTTCCAATAATTTATCGATAGAATAGCGAGTGACTTTGGACATTTCGTTTGAAAGAAAAGTGGTTATAGGGCAGAAAATAAATGGACAAGAAGCGTAGGTGCTTTTATCAAAGCTAGAATGTGAGAATTGAGCAGTTCTATTTCAAATATTTTTAGTCTGACTAGCGTAAATATAGCTTGACACTTTCTGCAGTGATTCAAGTAACCAATAATTTGTCCAACCTTTTTAGCGATGGATCTCCGTATATTGGTCCTAATAGATAATGAAAACAAAGAGATGTGATTCTGTGAATGTAGCTCGAAAAGTCAGGGCCGATTGAAGTCGAGAATGAAGCTCATCTCAACATTTGCATGGGCGTAGAGTTACGCATGCAGTGTTTCATCTTATGGTAAAGAGGATGGAAGTTAAGACACAAAACCTGTCGGAAATTTACAGATGTAACGGGTCTCCTGATTGGCTGATTTAACCCGAACCTCGTTTTGAACTTTAGGCGGGCTTTACCAGAGGTTTTATGTTTTTTTTCTGATGGTTTTGTTCTCTCCTTTTTTCAGCTAGCACGAACAGTATCGGACGTATTTGTGCCGCTCCGGATTTTTGTTGCAGCAGGGCCTAAATTGGCGCCCACTTGTCTCGCTATATCGAGACCATCTTACCAATTCTTTGTAATCTTTTAGGCTAATGCCACAACTTTGTAACAGAGAAAATCTCTTGTTACCCTTCTTACCTTAAAAAGGATACCCTATGGGCAAAGCCTTGCCTTCCTAGAGAAAAATTCTCTAAGCACTATCATCTTATACCAAGATAAGAAACTGTGAAAGAAGCTGACCCAGAAGAAAGTTCCTGTACGTCGCGGATCGCAGTTCCTTGTGTCTTTTTCATCCCAATCCTAGACGGAGGATACTATACCAAGCTAAGCAGAGAAAAGAGACTATACCAAGCTACACTGTAGCAGCAAAATTCAGCATATTTTTGCAAGACAAATAAATTGTTTTTCCTATACCAGGTATGTCTTGTTATGTTTGATAATTTCCTTTCACTGCTTAAGCGCTAAGCTATGTGAATATATTTCTCACAAACCACTTTAATTAAAGCTGGAATAATAACTGAGCAAGTGCAGCCCAGCCAGTGCAGGAATATTCTAACGTTTGTAAAAATACGTCATAACAGGAGTTAGTTAATGTCTAGAACAACAGAATATTCACTGTTTTTAAAAACACTTTAACACTGGATCTTATAGATGTGTTCTAACTGACATCTGGAATGTACCTGAGATCAAATAAACTTTCAAAGCAAAGACATTTCTTTAGAATGTTACTGTTTATCATGACTTGAGAAAAAACGTTTTCGATCATTAATCGTAATTCATCGTATTTATTTTACCACAATTTTGTTTATTTTTAATCAGGGCAGATTTCTTATACGGTCATTAATTAACAATGCATTTCAAATATAAAGAATAGTTTAACGACGACAAGAGACACTGTAACCATTTTACTGATTACAACCGCCCGATCGGTCGAATATAATGGTACATTTGTAATATAATCTCTAATTATTCATTGAATGAACCATTTTCAACTATCCCCTTTTTTAATAAAGCATTCGTTACAGAAAAGAACAAAATTTTCTAAGCAAGAGAAAAGAATTGTTATAGTCTCGACAGGAGATTAATCTTTGTCTCCGATCCTGATTGCTAATGCAGATTGACATTTTAAGTAGCTGCTATGCAAAGCAACTAAAATTTAGATAAAGTAATCTAATACATAGGTAACATATGCGTGAGGTCAAGTAGTTTGTGACGAAATAATTGTGTTTAGTTCCCGAGTCGAGGGTAGTAAAAACTTGAAACACAGCGATCCATAACTGAATAGCAATGAAAAAAAGAGATATCTCGCCAGACGTAGAGGACATGACGAAAAAATCTACACCAGTAGATTAAATAGATGCTGCATTCCAGACGATCCTGGAGTTTATTAAAATTGACAGTCACTTTGAGGGTTGAAAGCATAGTTTGCCGAACAATTGTGGTCATTTGAAAAACATTAGTATATTTGACCGAATGTATATAATAATAAATACATCCTAGAAATTCAAACAGAAAAAGATACAAGTGAACATTAATAATAGTCATTAAAACATATATTTTAACTTTTGTTCGCGGTTATGTTTTAACGTATATTATATATAATATATAACGTACTTAATATATATATAGCCTAAGCATGATATATAACGCATAAAATTATATATAATCTGAGTATATATATATATATATATATATATATATATATATATATAAATGAGTATAGGGTACGTATGGATGGAATATTATTCCTTATCCAAAGAAACACTATTCTTAAGAAAATGTTCAATACAAAGTGGAGCTAATAATATTTATTCAGAAATTATAACATGGTTTTGTTATAATATCACTACAAGACTAGCTATTTTGTTCCGACACTTCTTGTGTCTTGTCAAGTGACGTGGTTTATTTCGAATTGAAGGGTTTTAAAAGGTTAAAACAAGCAAAAACCCTTTAATCGGGGAGGCATTGTTGTATGTACAATGTGGACCAATCAGAGTAAAGCAACTTCTAATTTGGAGAATATGTGAGCAGTCTTAAAAATAATTGGGGAGCATTATTATTAATCTTTGATTAAATTGAGATCAGCATTATTAATTATCGCTGCGAAATTTTAAGTTTAACAATTTATTAGATTTAGAAAGTTATTCATATATTAAACGAGGAAGAGGAAGAACGTACACATAAATAAACCTAGAAACATCCACACATGGAAAAATAGACGAGTATATTCACATATACTGACAAACAGACACATATGCAGATTAATATACCCAAGCACACATACATGCACATATTACAAAATTTTTTGTTTATCGACTTGTCAATTTGTTAAATTTTAAAGCTCTATGTGGACACACACTGAATTGCCACATATTGGATACAGTCAAGGCGAATTTGTAACGTGACTAGCCTTGAATGAATGAGGTCAGAGCAGGCACAATTATATCTGAATGCATAGACATATAAACATAATTAGATATATACTTACGCAAATACACAAGCTAAAAACAAAAAATTACTCGACTAAAAACTCCACAGATTGTAAACAATATATAACCACATAGATGGAAATACTTGAAAACTCTGGCATCAAACTTGGTAGGTACACTATACACAAATTAAATGCGTTTGCATCTACAAAACGTCACACATATAAATATATATGCTAAGCCCCATATTGTTCACATGAAGTTATGCTTGTGTGAGAACCAGTTGTAGAGCTATGGTGTGCGTGTGTCTCCGCGCACGTCAATGGGTATACAAGTGTTAATCTATGTCTGCGTTTGTATAAAAGAAGTCACAACGACAAATATTCTTCCCAGTTTTCATCCCACTCCAACAAAAATTCAACAATATACGCATCTCTACATATATCCAATATTTTAAATAAAAAATTAAACCCAGTTTGTCTGACGATCGCAAGAGCGTGAAACCCAGAACCCAAACTTACATCTATCTATCTATCTATCTATCTATCTATCTATCTATCTATCTATCTACATACGTACATACATACATATATACATATATATATATACACACACACATATATATATGTACACATATATATATATACACACACATGCACATATACACATACATACAAATACATACGTATATATATACACATGCACACATACATATACACACACATACGCAAACATACATATATATAGATATAGACATGCATACATACAAATATGAATATATATACATATACACACATATATATACATATATATACACATATATATACACATATACTCATACGAAAGCATACATACATACATATATGTAATACGTACGCATACATACAAGTAAATGCATGCATATATATACATATCAGCAAGTAAAGGAAATATCACTATGTCTACTAGTACAAAAGAACAGATGTACACTTATATATATATATAAACATTAATAATATGTATATATATGACTAGGTTCGTTCTTTACGACTTATCGGGCTAGGGCTGTTTACATGAATGGCCAGGCACGAGAGACGCTCAGAATTTTAATTTAGATAAAAAAATTTGCAATATATATATATATATATATATATATATATATATATATATATATATTTAGACATTAATTTGCCTATACTTGATGGGTATCTTCATCCTACTCGGACGCCTCAACTAATTCCCCCCAGGTTGACAATCCGGCACATATCAACACAATAACACTCGGCAAGCACCCAACCCAAAACCGACCTCCAACCTATACAGCCATGAGGCATCTAATCCGATATCGATTATCGCGCCAATACTCGACAGAGTCCAAACCAGTGCAAACTCTCCGGCCAAATCCCAACACGTTTCCCATATCAGCGACTGTCAAACCAAAACCTAATAACCATAATTCTCACGGCCCACACTGTTTCCTAACTATTTATAATTCCCCGACCCTGCGAAAACCGATGTCGTGTCGAAACCCCCACAACCATACAACCCGCCGACCAACATCGGGTCGAACGGCCGGCAAAAATCAGTACAATAACACATGGCGAACGACACACCCAGTAACGATCAACCAGAACGTCCAACCCGAACGAAAACAACCATTACAAAAGCAGTTAAAAAGGTTTTCCTTAATTTTTCAGTATTTTAATTTAAATGCTGAACTATGTTTAAAATGAACAGTGAGCACATTCCTCTGGTTTAACAGTTTAACCTTTTCCCTAAATTTGATAATATCTAATTTTTCGTTAAGACAGATGTAGCAAGGTGCGCGGAGGGAGTTACAAGTTCGGGCCTTTGTAAGTATTTTCAATTTAACAGTGGGTGTTTTGTCTTTTTCCTTTAACGACCAATAGTATTTGGATAATGAAGTGCTGTATTTATAAGAACTATTGTTGAAATACAATGTGCCCTGATACCAGCGAGTTTTGAAAGTGTTTTTTGTAGAACCGATATAAACCTTTATAGTTTTAGGATTTTCAATTGTGGGGACGGTACAAAGATAAACTATAGAGCTAACTAGACAGTTATTATGCAAAGAGCAATATTTAGGATTTCTACAATTACATCCGCTGGTATCTGTTCCTTTGTCTTTGGCGCGATCTATTTGAGCCTTGTAATTTACCGTGTTTTTTGTATCATAATACTTGTTGAGGACTTTGTTGTTATGTTTTTTAATAATTTTTCTAGATTATCCGTGCAACTATAGTTTAACTTGTGTGTGTTATTATTGAATATTTTGCTAAGAGGATTAGTTTTGGGAAAGTGCTTGCTGATTAGGTTTAAGAATTTTTGTCCCAATTTAGTCTTAACCATCATATTTTAGGGAGGGGAAAACCAGATGATTTTTCTAGATCTTCTTGCTGTTATCATTGTCAGTAGGGTTTCTGAATTTGATATCAGTAGCCTTATAACCGCTGTTTTGAAGGGCAAAATTATAAAATTTGCTATGCTGATCAAAAGTTACTTTACTAGATAAGTTGTTGCTGAGTCTAGATTCCATAGAAGATGGTATATGTTTAATGACTAATAGTGGATGGTTAGAATTAGGATTTATGTACTTTGGGTTGGAGTTAAACTTCATGTAAGGTTGGAAATAATTATTTATATATATATAATTTCACTTATCTGCGGTTCTATTTTTCACAATATATCTGTCGACTACCGATATATTTACTCACGTACGAGTATCTACTATAAAATAATGTTCGAAAAAATAAATTAAATATGTTAGTTGTTAATATATTTCGTAAATCTCCGGAACTCTCCATAACAATATATATATCGTTCATTCAGTAATGAATTTGAACACGCTCAGCTGTGATACGGAGAAACAGATCTGTTTGCGGATGGTTATATATTTATAGATGATGAACTCCCCAAGATTTCGAAAAATTTGAGTAAACAATTTAATCAGTTCATATGTAAAAATACACAGCTTTTTCACGTCTTCAGTCTGACATTTCAAATAGTTTCTGGAATGTATTTGCTTTTTAGCAATTTTATCCTCTTTCCTCTCTTCCGCATTACTCACGCACAAATATAAGCACATACACATATGCACACACATATAAACATGCATATATATAAAGACACATAAAGTCAGTGAGTCAATTAATTGTGATACGTGATACCCGCTTGAACGATCATGTTTCTTTCTATCTATGACTTCCTGCAGAAGATTTTCTCGCAGAAGTTTTTCCAATAGTAGGTAGTCATTTTTTATGTGCTTACCATCGTTGCCAACTTAGCCTATAGAACCCAATCTTTCCTGCTATTCAACAAATAGCTGGAGGGAGAAGAGATGGATTTATGCATTTCTCATGTGTATTTGCACGTAAACGAATGCAACAAATTCAACTGGAATTCGAATTCGGTTTTGATTTCTCATTTAAAACCCCTATCCATCACACAACAATACATATTAAAGCACTATACTGTCTGTAAAAAGCCAATGTGTTTATTCCGTTTTTAAAACGTAATTTTCTCAAATGTACAACAGTTTTACTCATGTAAAGAGGTTTTAGTTTAATAATACATACAAGAGAATATCTAAGGAAGGTTTGATTTTATTCATTATCCAACATTTGTATTACTATAAATTTTATAATTAGTAGATACACGAAGTTGAATAAACGTCCCTGTTTTTGTCTTTAACAGTGTAATTTAAATCTACCAGCCCGGGAATTCGAAAGTTTTAATAAAGAACTGGTTCTCTTTAGTTGGGTTCGAATCACTGCTAATTCACAAAATTTTGTCACCAACATCTTGCACGTTTGAAATTTTCTCACCAGGATCCTTGAGAGGACTTAGGCGTTTCACGTTATCTTCTTTCCAATTCACTTACGGAAAGCAACTCAAAGACTTTAAATCCGATTTTAATGTAAGGAAATAACTTCTCTTCGGAGGGGAAAAAGATTTACGCCGGTGCTATATCAAATAAAACGTGATTTATTTTAAATCAAATTAGAATTCGACTTACAAAATTTCCATTCATATCATGAAATCTTGCTGATAAACGCTTTCATTTAAATGCATCGATGTTTTTTGAAGAAAACCTATTATAGATAAGTCTGAAATTCTTAGATAATAAGGACTGTATTTTTTTAAAATCATTTTCACCCCATAATCATGGTGATAATGTCACTAAGACTCAAGCAGTTACTGGAAGTGAAAGAGAATGAAAAGATAATAAAAGAACAGGAGTTCGGATGTCAAAAACTGGTGATTGGAGTTGCATATAATTTTAAGATTATATGTGTCAGGAAAGCAGCAACCAGAAAAGAACTATATAAGCCTAAAAACAAACTAGTAAAATAGAAGTTGAGGGTAAAAACGTGTGATCTAGTTCCCAGTCTAGTAGCACTCTTCAATTCGTACAGTCAAAATACAAAAAAAAGTATATAAAAGGAATTGAAATGAAAAGATTTGTTAAAATAAAGTGAAGCTATGTAAGGGCCGTAAGAATGTGACTAAAGTCAAGATGCCAGTTGCTGGAAATTTAAAATTTATGAAACTATTTTATAAATATTAATTTGAGAAAAAATCTCGAGAATTTTAAACTTTGAATTTTTTTATCCAAATTAAAATTCTGAGCTTCTCTCGTGTCTGGCCATCAATGTAAACAGCCCTAGCCCAATAAGTCGTAAAGAACGAACCTAGTTATACAATAAGCTTTCCACTTTGTCATATATATATATATATATATATATATATATATATATATATATATATATATATATATGACAAAGTGGAAAGCTTATCGTATGACTAGGTTCGTTTACAATGCTTACATACAAGACGTTAAAATTTCCCTTCGCTGACCCCATGCGCCTATGGCTTAGGGAGGAGAGTCTCTGATTGACACCAAATCGGTCGAGTTTCGATCCCGGCCAAAAGCAAGTGTATATGTCTGGCCACACTGATGAGCTTCAAAACGTACGTGTATGCGGATGACTAATATATATATTGATTATTTCGTTTTTGGTCATAATACGATTAGAACAGTGCACATTTATATTAAAAAGTGTTCAATACAATTATATTGTAGAACTTTTGAATGTTTTTCATTTGTAAACGAGTTATTACGCGACCTAGGTTTCTACCATGAGTGGTGTCTTCAGACGATTTGCAATAGCTGATTTTACCTTTTACCGTTTTCTTTAAGAACGCTCACGCAACGATGTTTTTTTTTTTAACGCTCACGTGGCAGGGAATTTTTGAACGCTCAATTTTTAAAATTATAAGGAATTATGGCCGTTTCATCCATGGTTGCATGAACCTAACAGGTATTTGTTAGTATGGTTACACTTTTTTTTTTTTTTTTTTTTTATAAGCGTTTCACCCCGAGCAAGGCATGTCACTGCCACTACTGTGCAGGGGGCTACGTAGAGAGGAGAAAGGCTGGTTAAATATAGGACATAACAGAGGGTGGGTGATAGGCGGGTGAGGATACCGAGAATGAGGGTTGGGTAGATGAGAGTGTTGTGAGAATAGTTGGGAGTTAGTGTGATAGGAGGTGTCTATTGACCCTACATTTAAACACCTGGAGATTGTAACTGTCGGGAAAGCAGACTTGTGGAAGGGAGTTCCACAGGCAGGAAGCGCGAGAAAAGAAGCTGTTGGAGTAGAATTTACGGTTACATCTTATTTGTTTAACTGTAAAAGGGTGGGACCTAGTTGCTAATCTAGTATCTCGTGTAAATTCGTGCTTGGGCGGCACCAGTGATCTAAGCTCATCGGAGCAGAAGCCATGAAAGTACTTGTAGAAGAGGCACAGGGAAGCTACATCACGCCGGTGTGAGAGCGGCTGCAGCCGGTCTGCCAAGTTAGTATCAACCACGTTACAGATCCTACTTTGTATTTTGTCAAGAAGCCCAAGGAGAGCAGCAGGGGCACCCGACCAGATATGGCAGCAATATTCAATACACGGGCGGATGGTAGATTTGTATATGTGCAGAATAGTTTCAGGTGGGAAAAATTTCCGGGCCCTGCACAGAGAGCCGACTTTCATAGCAGCAGATTTGGCAATGGATTCAATATAGTCATTCCATTTGAGGTCCGCCGAGAGTGTAAGGCCAAGGAGGCGTAGTATTTTACTCTCTGGGAGGCTAGCCTGTCCCATGCTAATGGGAGGTAGATGCGATAGTCTATGGTGGTTAGTTGATAACAGCTTTGTTTTGGAGGCATTGAAATTTACCAACCATTTCCTACCCCAGGTCACTACGGATTGGAGGTCCCTTTCCAGTGCGGCAGCGAGGTTCACTTTGTCGTCCAGACCTGGTTTCTGATCGATGCGGGAGTAGATTGTTGTGTCGTCGGTATACATGCCAACTTGGGATCTAATGGTGTCGGGGAGATCATTAATGTAGATCAGAAATAGCGTGGGACCTAGGATAGAACCTTGAGGGACGCCCGCGTTCGTCTGGTAGTTTTGGGAGGCATGCCCATTTAATACCACCTTTAATGTGCGGTTAGAGAGGAAGGACTGGATGAGGTCAAACAGATGTCCAGTTATCCCATAGCTCCGCAGTTTGCACAAGAGGCCAGCATGCCAGACCCTGTCGAATGCTTTGGAGATATCCAAGGCAACGGTTCGGGCTTCACCATTCTTGTCGAGTGCCTGGTATATGTACTCGGTAATGGTCGTTAGCATATCAGCAGTAGACCTGGTGAAGCGAAACCCATACTGTTTGTCAGAGAGAAGCCCGTTGGTCATAAGGTGCTGAATCACCTCGGCGTTGATAATGGCTTCGAAAACTTTGCCAAAGATTGGAAGGAGACTAATAGGACGGTAATTGGCGGGGTCCGAGGGTTCGCCAGAATTCTTAAATATAGGTACTACGCAGGAGGACTTCCAACAGGCAGGAAAGCAGGAAGCAGATAGGCAGAGGTTATAGAGTTTAGAGAGGACAGAGGAGAGTTCTGGGGCACATTTCTTCAGTACTATGACTGGGATTCCGCCACCGCCGCTCGCTTTGTGTGGGTCAAGTTTTCAGTCTTTCATTCAACAGTTCGTTTTTGTTTGGGAATAGCATAATCTCTTTTTTTCTTGGGTCAGTCTACATATTTTGCCACCGTTGCCTGAAGACACCATACATGGTAGAAACCTAGATCGCGTAACAACTCATTTACAAATGGAAAAAATCAAAAGTTCTACAATATAATTGTATTGATCACTTTTTAATACAAATGTGCACTGGTCTAAACTTATTATGAGCAGAAACTAAGTAATTAAACAATTAATATGCTCTAGTCTTAAATTGAGCACTTTTAACACTACTGTATTTTAACAATAAACGATACAGATGTTACCAAATGCACGGGAAAAAACATAAAACAAACAGTGTGTTTTAACGGAAAAGATACACTTACTGAACGCAAAGTATAAAAAAAACAAAAAAAACAAAAACAAAAACAAAACAACGATGCAGGAATTAAAAATATTACACTCTCTAAAAAATATGCCGATACATAACCGTAAAGAATACATGCTCCAACTATTGCAAAAAATCGAACAGTTCCTTACCAGGATAATATGGAAAGCATTATTCTTCCTAAAAAATATGCAGGAAAAATGAACGATATGTGAGTAATTTAAATTTAAATTTATATTTAAAAACAACGCATTATTCCTTTTTAATCAAAGAATTAATTAATTTTGAAAAAGACATGATTTCTATATTAGACAATATAAATTAAAAAAAATAAACAGCAACTTTCAGAAATTATTAAATGCTGAAGTAAAAAACAAAAAAAAACACAAAATATTCTCAATAAAGGAGATAAATTCAATAATATATATCAAATAAACCCAAAGGAATACGAAAAAAAGATAAATGATGAAATCACAAAATCTTACAAAAACTTTCAAATTCCTATATTGAAAGCATCAACATGGAGGCTAAAATTATTACAGACAAAAAGTACAAATCTTAAGAGGCAGACATGCTTTCTTCAAATTCAAAGACCATAAAGAAGATTTTACCAACAACCCATCATAGCGACTTATAAATTCAACAAAAACAGAAGTGGGCAAAATAAGCCATCAAATATTAAAAAATATTTGTGACTTGCTAACAACAGACACTCAAGCAAACCAGTAGAATAACACAAGTGATTGCATTTTTTGCTTCCAAAACATTGAATGCAAAAATAAATACACGTTAATTTAATATGACATAAGAAACTTTTACCCATCAATTTCTGAAAAAAGTTTTAATGGAAGCATTTAATTTTGCTAAAAGGTACATAAAAATACCATCTGAGCATATTGATATAATTCTATATTATCGCTAATCAATACTTTTCCACAAAGGTAAAGCATGGATAAAAAATTACACAACAGCACATTTGATGTACCTCAAGGCTAGTATGATGAAGCAGAAATTTCAAAATTGATGGACATATACATTTTAAATCAAATCAACAAAATTATCCATACAAAAAACCACGAATTATATAGAGGTGACGGATTAATGATAGCACCAGACAACAAGAGAGTACATGATAAAATAAGGAAAGAGCTTTCCAAAATATACAAAACATTAGATTTTGATATAATAGTAGAAACAAATAGAAAAGTGGTACAATATTTAGATGTGGAATTTAATTTACAAACTGACAATGTCTCGCCATACATAAAAACAAACACTAAGTTAACATATATAAATACAAAATTCAACTATCCAAAAAGTATAATTAGACACATTCACAAAGGAATAGAACACAGACTATCAAATAATTCGTCAAACAAAACAATATTTGATGAAAAGAAAAATATCCATGAAGATGCACTAAGAAAATCTGGCCATAAAAACATTTTACAATATAATTCACAACCAACAGACAAACAGAAGAAAAAACGACAATAGAAAACAAAACATTATCTGGTTCAACCCAGCATTTAATTTAGAGATAAAGACCAAAATAGGACAAATATTTTTAAACTGATAGATACTTTCCAAAATGGTCAAAACTAAACAAAATTTTCAACAGAAACACAATCAAGCTAAGTTATAGTTGCACTAGTATTTTAGATAATTTCATTAAAAAAAAAAAACCCAAACTTAGATAGCAGTATACAAAACAAGATCACTAATAAAAATGCAACTGCAGGGACAAAAATAAATGTCCACTTCAAGGACTTTGCAACACAATGGAAATCATTTACAAGGCAAAGGTACATGAATTAAATGGCCAAAATGAAATATATTTGGACTCAACCAAAGACACATTTGTGATTCAATCACACGTCTACATTCAAAATAGAAAATTAAAAAAACTGTACAAAATTGGTTAGCCACGTGAGGAAATTAAAATCAAAATATAGAAAAGATAAAACATAACGTGGAGTATTGTAAAAACAGCCAAACCTTACAACGATGGCAAAATATGTACTGCGCCAAGAAGAAAAGTTAGAGATCAGTTTGCTATTCCCAAACAAGAGTGAACTGCTGAATGAAAGAATGGAAATTATAACTCAGTGTAACCATACTAAAAAATACAACCATAGATGAAAAGGCCATAATTACTTGTAATTTTGACAATTTCGTCTTCAAACATTCCCTGTCACGTGTGCTTTCAAAAAAAAACCCTAAAAAAAAACCTTAAAAAAACCGTTACGTGAACGTTCTTAAAGAAAACTGTAAATGGTAAAACCAGTTACTGCAAGTCGCCTGAACACACCTCTCATGGTAGAAACCTAGGTCGCGTAATAACTCGTTTACAAATGGAATATATATATATATATATAATTGTGCAAATTAATTAAAACAAAACGAATAATGTCTTCTTAGGATCTTTCCCACATTTCTTGATCACGTGTATATCGTTTTTTATTGTTGTTTTTTTCTTCCTTACTGCATTTTTCTTTACGTTCTTGACTGATGAATTCAGTTTGATCCATTGCCTTGGTAATACAACTGACATTTGAAAGGCTGACATCAACAATATCTACGAGCTCTCTTTAAGGCTTGCCATTATTTTCGTGCAGTATTACAATTTTTGTACGCTTCCTTGTAGTAATGTCCATCACCGACAATAGCAGTAGAACAACTAATCGAGAGTTGAGAAAATTGTGTCAGAGTGTGATAAAAATCTTACCGTATGGATCTAAAACTTACCGTATGGTAAAATAAAGGAAATTCAAGAAGTTGTTTCAATTAATTTGCACAAAGGTTTACAAATACACACACTTCCATAAGTTTCTACACATTTTAATTACTTCTGTTTGAAGCTGTATGAAAAAGACTCCGAATATCGAAGATACAAAACTGTCAAATTTGCGAATAAAAATAAGTTGGAACAAAAGCCTAATTCTTTAATTATGCAGACATTGTGACAGAAAAATATCTGCTATTTTTGAGAGATAATTGAAAATAACATCTTGAAACGACTGTTGACATTAATTCAAAATCAATTTAAGAAAGTATTTTTCTAATCCCTTTAAATAGCAATCCTCTTTACATAATTAAAACTTAATTAACTGATTTTTTCTCATCGAGAAATATAAATCGGCGTTTATTTTTATATCTTATTCAGCTAAACCACAGAAAAGAATGCGGTATTTTCTGAGAAATCGCATCCCATGATCGAGTAGGGTCATACGGTCATGGTCCAGACGAGCACCTGACTAGTAGAGCAGGCCGATTTTTGAACCGTGGTATTGCACTGAATTTGAAAGTTGGAATTTCATATAATAAATAAGAACAAAATATTTTTTTCAAATTCTTATAGCATTTTTTAGGAAAAGAGTTTAAATTTAAGTTAAAAAACGTAGCGTTAAAATTTAATTCCGGTGATCAGTGAACGGTTTATAGCACAAATCTTATAAAATTTATTTTTAACTGAATCTTTACAAATTTTATATGGACAAAATTCACAGCATGAACACATTTTAAATAAATCATTTTCTCATTCAATAAGGCTTTCATTTACCTCAAATGGAAATTATACTGAACAATGTAGCTACATTATACAGTAAAATAGCTTTAACGTGATTTTCAATAAACAATACAAATTGAAAACATTCTTATGCGTGACTATATAATGGTGTTATATACGCTTTATCCATGTTTTCTTTTTAATAATTAAGAAGATATAACAAATCTTATGCATTGAGTAACCATCTTTTATATTTTAGTACACTTTTTACTTACCGAATACAATAAAATAGAGCACATGTTACTTGTAGTGATTCATAATTAGAATTCTGGTCTGAATATATTTTCAATTCAAAATATCTAATAAAAAATTTATTAAATTTATTTAGACTAATTCTTGAAATAATATTTTTTTAAAGTCAGTTTGTAAGCAATAACCTGTAGAAATTAAGTATTTCAGTATAATTTTCAGATAACATTTAAAAGAAATGCTTAATAATTTGAAAAAGTTAAAAACTAATGTTTGATCCTAATACATATCACTAAAATCCTCAGTTTTCACATGGAGTATAGTGTTGACTTTTTAAAAACTTTGAATAATCAACCTGCAGTTCAGTTTACATTTCTAGATTGAAAGCTGAAGAAATATTCACTTACGTGTACCGTGGCATAGGTAAGTAAACCTAGCAATATTTTACTCTCAAGGTTTAAACACCGGTGATATCTTCTAAGATCGCGCCTTGATCATGGCCAGATAGCTGTTGACTCCATCAGGATAAACATATGCTCGAGGAAGTAAAGCGATGGCATGCTATTAAATTATTGGCGAAAAACATAACTATGCTGTCAGGTCTACTATATTTTATTACGTGTCCGTTGACTCTTCAAAAAAATTTATTCGCTGTTTGAAAGGTCTTACTTTTAATCGCGTGGTTTGTCTAACTACCCCTTCTCACCAGAAAAGCCTAGTGTGGAAATCGGTATAGCCGCCGATGACAATTGTTCATCAATTGGTAGTCACATGCTACCAGTAAATGTAACAGGAAAATAAAAATCCACATTTTCTCAAAAATTAAAGCAAAACAAAATTCGACAAAACATATTTCTATTTTTTTCTTTCATTAAAAAAGGCGGTCAGTCAGATTTAAAATTTTAGGAAAGGAAATTAGTGCGACTTTGGCTTGTTATTAACGTGTCGTGAATCTAGCTTGGTATGTGATCTGCACTTCAAATTGCATTCTGTGTGTCATGAATATACATTGGTATGTGATCTATAAATTCTATTGTGATCTACAACAAGAAAAGTTATACTTATCAAGAACAATGTATATGCTGTTTATCGCTAGATTATAATTAACAGGATTTTAAAAAATACTATAATTGTATTATATATATATATATATATATATATATATATATATATATATATATATATATAATTAGTGTATCGAGTCAGCGAATAATTTTCTAAGCATATACTGTTAAATATAAGAGACAATGAATGTCTATTATGTTTAATCATGAGCCATTCTAAACGTCGTATTTTGGCTTTAATTTCAGTTGAAAATAAAGAAAAAATTATCCAACATTTGGATAATGTTTATTAATTTGGTTCTAAGCTTAATTAAATTAATTAAGGCTCATGATTAAACATAATAGACATTCATTATCTCTTATATTTAGCAGTATATTTTTAAAATATATATATATATGTATGTGTGTGTGTGTGTGTTATGTACATTTCATTCCAAATTAATGTTTGTACGGTTTAAATACTTTTCCAGTAGATAACCAGCCAAATTAGGATAAAATTTATCACCCTTCCGTCATTACAGCAATTTCTACTTTAACTACCGATATTGACATTTTGAAAGATTTTACGCTTATTTTATCATTTGAGTAAACCTATTTAAATTGACATTACAATTTATTTCACATGGGAACAATGTACCGACATACTATTTTGCACTGTGTAGGCACCGTAGAGTTATAGATTGTGCCTCAGATTGTGGAATCGAAGAACAGAGTTTAAAGTCCTGTCAACTTCATTACATTAACTAACGTGATTATAATGACCCTTGGCAAACATAGGAATCCATCTCTTCTCCCACCAGCTATGGGTGAATAGCAGTACAAGCTTGGTCATATACTCTTGGGTGGCAACTGGTCTAAGAGAAGAAAAACTGAATTCAAGCCATTCTGGAAACACCAAAGGAAGGGACCCGAAAGCTGTTATTTACTCAGTACTATCTGGTGTTATCTTACCCAGCTCTCTCTCTCTCTCTCTCTCTCTCTCTCTCTCTCTCTCTCTCTCTCTCTCGACGTCATACACTCGTTTGTTCTGGGATTGTAAGAATATGAAGAGAGGGTTTCTACAGCAACTATACTATTGCAACCATACCAACTTGCGCAAGGCTACTAGCTGTGCTAGGCTGGATTCATCATTGATTCTCAATGCACTTTTTGAATTAGTTTGCTGATTAACCGATATAAAATGTAAAAGAACGGTATTTTAATAGAGATGATACCTCAAAGGTATTGAAGGCAACGCATCTGTGCATGACTGATCAGCTCTGAGAAAAGTAATTCAACTTCGGTCGAGTATGGACTACGAACTATGATTATAACTTTTCTAATTAAACTGGTAGGGAAGAGTTCAAGCACCATGAAAGAGAATATATTCCGCCAGACAGCGGTATCCGCTGTTTTCAGTTCTACTACGAATTAACACTGGCACCCAATTAACACTGGCACTTTCACCATTTTTGAGCAGCGGTACCGATCACATCATTTTTGCATCAACGATCACCTAAGAAGCGACTTTTCAAAACCAACCAGGTACGAAGGAAAGCGCTAAAATTGATAGGTTGCATTTTGTGCAAAAGTAATCCACTTACCTCTAAAATAAAGGCTGAGAGCGTGTGCTTGGCAATGCCAATTGCCCCATGATATATATAAAAAAACGGGATAATCTCATACTGTTGTTTATGACAGAAACAAACGGTTGATGAAATAAACCGGATCTACTCGCTACAGATTAGAGTAGCTACATTTGAATGCATAAAAGTCGGTGTCATTGCACAAAAGAGGCAAAAGAAACACACACCGTCAGAGCTCCGATAGAGTTCAATCTTTTCAGATTCTCTGCCTCCCGGCGGAAAGAAATTCAGATGAGGCTATGCCGAAGGGCAGAATCTCGTCTGGGGAAAAGGGAATAAGACCCAACCTCGCAAATGCGAGGTCTACAGGGGTTTTTTGCCCAAGCGTACGCTCTCGATCTTCTCGATGTAAAAAACCGACCTTGTATCTTATTTCGCCTTTTGTGGAAAAAACTCGGATAAATACCCTAATGAAACAGACTCTTGGGAGATTGGGTTGACAGTTCTGATAATTTGAAAATTTGCAACATTTTATTACCAAAAATACTGAATATATATATATATATATATATTGAAATACATACGCGGAAATTAGATCATGCTTAATTTATACATGTATATATGAAGTAATTCAATTAATCTAAGAATTAACCGTTATTTACTAAGTTTAGCTTAATTTTAAAAGGTCACAAATATAGAAAACCTAGTGGGGAGAGAACGCTAATCTCAGACTGACTTGCTCGCAGAATATTACACATTGCAGAAGTGAGCAATAGAAATAGTAATATATCTGGAAAAGTGTAAATGTGTGAAAATTTATAAGGGATCATTCATTAAAATGAGGTGATGGGAATACACGTATAAAATGTGTTGATCGGAAAGAAACCAGAAGTAGTTAGAAAACGAAAGCGAATGTAAAAACTATTACTTACCAGAAGATCGGATGCGTGGTTATCAAAAAGAGAGGCAGGAATCAGTATGACGCTCGAACTAAAGACATCAAGATGAAAATATTTTTTCAGAAAATCAGGTTTCTCAAGTCCAGTAACATATCACGTTTCCCAGTTTCTCTTCCTAACCTTTTGTTTGTAGTGTGGAAGATCAATATCTTGAGTTTCGTTTGGTATGTTAGTTTTGTTAAAAGTCCTCAACTTATGGGGTTTCAATTACTTGGTAGAGCTTTTGTGATTCTGAAGCGCCAGTCCATAAGTTTCGAAAAAGAATGATCATTGTAAAAGTTACAGGCCTCATTCTTTTGAAGCCACATTTAACCGTGAATCTGAGAATGTACTTGTTTGTATATTATTGAAAGACTGTCTCATGCATGACATCCATATAAAAGTTTTAATCCCTATATATATATATATATATATATATATATACACACACACATACACGCACACACACACACACACACACACACACATATATATATATATATATATATATATATATATATATATATATATACACAGATATTCCTATTGTCGTATCACAGCACATCAGTACGATTATACATCCGACTGTTTCCAGTCCGGATTTAAACCCGACCGATTTGCCATCAGTCGGATGTCTCCCGGGGCACAGTTGGAAGAAGGCAGTTTTTAGTGTGTTATATACACAATTTAAACAAACGCTAGTAGCCCAGAATATTAAATACATTTCTAAAGAACGATGCGTAAATAGTGATGACTAGCTACCGTTTTTAAAATCTACCATTCCCCCAGAGTGCTCAGTCGACAGTCGAGAACGTAAATAGTCATCCACAGACAATCCTGTTTCGCTGTATAATAGCTCATCAGTACGGTTAGACATCCAATTCCTTCCAGCCAGGATTGAAACCAGACCGATTTGACATCATCCCTTATATTTTTTCTTTTCTCTTGCTGTTACTCTCTTTGCACTAGTGTCAGTACTACCTTGCTTGGGGTGAAAGGATTATATATATATATATATATATATATATATATATATATATATATATTAATTCTAATGGTGCAAAGGAGGCTACAGGCATAGGAAAGAAGAAAAAGGTACAGATAATTTCAAAGAAAGGATAAGAAAAATACGAATGAAAAAGATAGAAGATAACAATTGACGTATCACATAAGCCTTTGAATTTGTAGCTATCAGAAAAGCAAGCATACAGATGGGAATTCTAAAAGCGGAAAGTGCTTGGAAAGTATCTGTTACACTAGAAGTGACGGCTACACTTCACTATTTTCACGGTAAAATGATTAGACTAGTTGCCAGTCTAGTAGCATGTGTAAATTGATTGTGGTCGCGGCACTAGGGAAAGAAGCTCCTCAGGGCAGAAATCGTGAAAATATTTGCAGAAACGACAGAGGGAAGCCACATCATGTCGGTTAGAAAGTCAATGAAGTCGAGCTGCCAATTTCGGATGGATTACATTACAAATACTTCTTTAGATTTTGTAAAGAACTTCTAGATGAATAGCAGGAGCATACAACCATATATGGCAACAGAATTTCATGCACAGATTAATGGTAAATTTATAAATGTGCAAAATGTATTCTGACAGTAGAAAACTTTCTAGCCAGACACTGTGACCCAAACTTCGTAGCGGTAGATGTCGCTATTGATTCAATTGATTCCACTTGAGGTCGGTTGAGAGAATGAGGCCGAGAAGGCGCTTTGTTTAGATTTCTGAGAGACTAGTGCCATCTGTATTCCTGGAAGGTAGGAAAAATTCTCAATGAGGCTTAAAGAGGAACAGTTTCGTTTTGAAAGCTTTAAAAACTTACAAGCCATTTCTTACCCCAATCCATCACAAATTAGAAGTCTTTTCCAAGAGCAGCAGCGAGGTTTACTTTGTCAGTTTTGGCAGATTTCTTATTGAGACGAGAGGAAATGGTGGTGTCATCTGCACAGATGCCTACGTGGGAATTGATTAATCTGCCGAGGCTTTTTGTTCAACTAAACAAATATATGAGGTCTACGGTTGTTTCATTAAAAACGTAGAAAAGAGTATTGAACTGATGTTATATACACCTTCTTGTAAGGCCATGGGTGCTGCATAACTTACGCACAAATGAAGAAGCGCGGAACGTAATAGATGCCGTTCTACATACGGATGCAAAGATTGCAATAACAGGAACCCGTGATCACCAAGAAAGATCAAAAGAATACGGGAATTAGAAATATATTTAGACTTAAAATCAGAAAGAATTGAAATTTATGTGACCAATTATTAGAGAGGTCGTATCGGAAGATACGGAAACAGCGAGCAAATTATCTAATGAATATGCACTAATGGTTATCAGGAACAAAGAGGTACGGTCATTAAAGTTTTGTTTAAAGCTACAGGAACAGTAATTTTTGGACAGTCATGACCGCCCACGTTCCAAATTCCAGACTAGTCTACTGTAATCATAACCAAATCATTCTCCACAAACTCCAGTTTTAAAATACGTTTCAGCATTGCCTGGGAGAAAGCCAGTCAAATCTAGTCTTAGAAAAACAATACTACAAATTCAAAACCGTGGAATAGGCAATGAAAGACAACTATATTTCGCATGAAGTCATTACATTCGACAAATGAATCTTTATTTCATAAACATTTTGTTTTTGTTCAAGTCATCATTATTAGAAGATGAATTATTAGAGAATTTAAATAAATTCTTCAGAAACCACTCGTCTAACCTAATGTTTTCCTCCTACCTCACATTGAAAAAAGAACAATCACATCAAGTAAGAATTTTTTAGAGCCATAAAAAATAACGTAGCCACTAAAAGGTGATTAAAAATTTTTACATTAAATACAAGGTTTAACAATATGATTCCCGGAATGACCGCAAGCCACATCGAGATGAGTAATCAGACAGTTATTTCCACCCGAACACGCCCAGACATACTTGAAGCACTTGAAGCACAAAATCGGAAGAGTCATTCACTTGGGCGATCATATATCTTTCGATCCCTGACTGACTAGGCAGCAGATTTTCCAGCATTACTTTGGCATTACTTTCTGCTGTAGACTGGTTGCCAACCAAGGCTATGGAACACAGTTTGTTCTGCTATTCATCGCCTAGCTGGAGGGAGAAGAGATGGATTAACACATTTCCAAGGATCTGTGGAATTCCCTTCCACATGATTGCTTCCCCGACGGCTACAATCTCCAGGAGTTTAAATGTAAGGTCAATAGACACCTCCTAACACACTAACTCGCTCCCATTCTTTCAAACACTTTTCCCATCTGCCTAACCCTCATCCTCTGTATCCTTACCCATTTATCACCTTCCTTCTGACATCTCATTTATCTAACCACTCCTACTCTTTACCTTCCCCTATGTAGCCCTATGCGCAATAGTGGCAGTGGAATGCCTTGCTTGGGGTGAAATGATTAAAAAAATAATTGCGCGTAAATAAATGCAAGAAACTCAACTGAAATTCGAACACGGCGCATTGATTTTTCGTACCAAGTCGATATACACTGCACCACGACTCATATCCATTCACTCTAGAGCAGTAGAGAAAATTAAAATTGACAATTTTATCGTTTATCTTGTTTGATTTTTCTAATGAATCGTTATTCGTAAGGTTACGATTGAACAAGTACATGGCGACAATAAAATATCTGTAGAAATGTTCCTATAATATCTTCAAAAATTTGAGCTTAACAACTTCATTGTAATAACGATGATAAATACGAATACTGTTTGTTATATTAAGAAGTTTGTACAAATAAAAATATTTGAAACATAACTTTTCTCATTTCCTTGAAACAAATTTTAAACACTTCTGTCTCCTTTCTGTTTTTCATTCATTCATTCATTCTTTCATTCGTATATCTTATTTTTCTGCGCAATCAAAACGGAAAAGCCCATTATTAGTTACTTACAGAAAACGCTAAACATGATCATTCCTTCTTCCTAGCCAAATACCCGTCATACGAACATTTTCCTTAATATAAAATAATTCAACACACTATATTACTTTATCTATGGTAACTGGGTTTTTGCCTTACTTAGCATCCGTGGTTTGATATTGTGCTTCTGGAAATTAACGCATTTAACTCGGTCACGATTGCTTCTCGGCTTTTTGGCTCGTGGAGGCTCAGACTTCCTCCCTTGGCAGTACCACTAACTCAGGAGCCTGTTGGGTTTATTGCTTGGCTCTTGAGGCGTCTCCAAATAAAGAAGTGCCGATGGGTTTGAGCAATTTTTTCACGGCATTGTTAATCTCTTTTAAAGTTACTGTGTGTCACATTCGGTCGCGATGTTAGAGCACTGAAAAATACCCGATTATCTGCCTTTTGGCTGAGATCAAAATATAGCATTTATTCTGTTCAGCTTCTCTCTCTCTCTCTCTCTCTTTCTCTCTCTCCACTTCTATCTTTCTTTCTTTCTTTCTTTCATTTTCTCATTGACATTAAGCATTGTCTTTTCCCATCTTTCTACTCGATAAAAACGCGGAATAGTATATTATTTATGAGGTATTAGGAAGGCGTAAATGTCGTGCAAACTAACGAAGAGCAATACATTCATGTTATACTGTTGGTGGAGAATGTGTGAAGGGAACACATAGTAGCAGATGAAAATCAAGATTTGAATAAAATGTCGTTAAAACGTTATCGAGAATTTAAATCTAATAAACTGTCTTAGATTAAACATGTTATGAAAAGAAAATGTGTTTCTTTGAATGCCGCAGGTGATTCAAGAGAGGACGAGTATATCTTGACGAATTCGCAAGATGCAGGCGTCCAAAAAGAAAAAGGGGCAGATGCAAATGTAGATAAATGTGCAAACCGTCGTTTGCTTAGATCGAATATTAATTGTGCCACTGATATCAGTAGAATTGAATACGAACAAAGAAAATATATAGTATTCATATATCAAATGATTTGGAAATAGGAATGTATTCATCAAAGATGGTACCTCGAATTTTGATTGACTATAAGAAAACTTGGCTTAATATTTTATCTATTATTTGAAATAATGCAAAGATTTTGGACAGAGTTAAAAAGGGGGGGGGAACACGTGATATTGAACATCACCCAAAAATAAGAAGCCAGTAAATGCAGTCGAAATCAAAAAAATCACTTCAGCCGAAATTGAAAGCATGTTTCGATCGCAATTGTTTCTTTGATCATAGAGAGTAAGTTACCACAATTTGTCGCTCAATATATTTGGATTATTAGGCTTCAGAGATTATCAAAAAAATCGTACAAAATTTTGATCGAGTAGTTGATTCTTCACCAAGACAATGCTACGAAACATGATCCGTTTGGTGTTTGCAATTTTCTCGAGAAAAAAATGATTGAAAAAGAAATAAAAAACTATTTATCATATTCAGAGTTACCCCATTCCCATGAGATTGGCTATTTTTAAAATTGATGAATGATCTGAAAAGGACGTTAGATATCCGTCACATCTGGTAGCGCTTGACGACATTACTGACAGACAAATGCGTTTAAAGGAATGACAGCATTGTTTAGATTATATCGCAAACGAAACAATTTTACAAGCAAAGAAGGCTCTTTGAAATAATAGTCACCAGATAAATTTTGCTTTCACTAGGACATTTCCTGTGTTCGACTGTCACAGCTCGTAATATATATATATATATATATTGATTGATTGTTTAATACTTATTTTTTGTCCCTAATAGGGTTAAACCAGTACACATTTGCATTAAAAAGTGTTCTATACAATTATATTGTAGAACTTTTGAATATTTTTCATTTATAAACGAGTTATTTTGCTACCTTGGTTTCCATCATGGTGGAAACCAAGGTAGCGAAATACCTCGTTTATAAATGAAATATATATATTATGAGCTGTGACAGTCGAACTTATGTACATATTTTTTCCTCTTGAATTAAAATATATTTTGATATTAACGGATGTGATTTTGAAAATGCAGTAAATGACGTAAAATTTATGTTTACGATAAAATTATAAATTTCTTCAGTTGTACTTAGATCATATTTGTCATCATTTCACTGCTTGGCACAAAAAATGTAGTTAAAACAGACCCCACACAAAATCTCGCCCGGTTTAAAAATGTCTTTTCACTTCCAGTGAGAAATCGAGACATGGCCATTTTGGGTTAATAAACAAAAGGCAGCGAAACAAAGGCTTTAGTGCACGAAACACCAGTTCGACCCACATAAGATTGTGATGAGGATACATAACTAATAGTTCGTAAATTATAAGAAAATGGTTCGTTTAACGAATACCAGTCAGTCAGTTAAGTACCATACGTGATTCACACTTTGCCGCTCATGTTTCTTTCGATACATGACTGAATAAGCAGAATTTTTTCCGCAATAGTTTCTTTCTGCGGTAGACTGGTTGTCAAGCAAGTCAAAAACAACCAAATCTGTTCTGCTTTTCAGACCATAGCTGAAGGGAGAAAAAGATGAATTAATATCTTTTTCTAGGGTGTTCGCGCGTAAATGAATGCAACGAATTCAACTAGAATTCGAATATGAGTTACTTATTTCTCATTCCGAGCATATATTCAATGTCTCTTAAACAATATGTCATTTCGTATACATCTTATACTGACATTAATGTAATTAAATATACTATAAATGGTGGTAGGTTTTCAGTTAAACTTTTGGATTTATTCATATTTAAATTAAGCTTAATATCGAGTGTACATATTCAGAAAATAAAAAATTTGTTAGTGCGATAATAACGAATATTTTAGAAGAAATATTATAACAAAAAAGAAGAGGGGTGCAAACAAAAACAAATTTCCGCAAAATGTCATTATGACAGTTTAAGCCTATATCACTTGTGATCACCGGTTCACGTTAGATATCGAAGTACAGTTGAGCTTGGTAGCCAGTAGCCAGATCGGTGACCACTGGAGAATAAAAGGTGTTGTAAGCTACAAGACAGACCTAGCAAGTCCGCAATGGATACAATCTCATTATTCTTATATGGGCTGTCTGTTCAGGATATATGTGATCTTGGCCCTCCACATTTTCCCGTCTCTTGCAGCTTTTAAGTTTTTTGTTATTCCTCACAAACCCTGTTTTGCTATCCATTTTTCCAAGCTCATCAATTTAAGTCATGTGTTGCTTTACTCTGTCTCTCTTTCTGTCCTGTGAGTATTAGATTTTCCAAACCTTCCTTCCTTATTACGTATTCAAGAAATGTCAACTGCCTCTTCTTGATGGTAAGAATAAGTTTCCTTTTTGGTTTCGTTCTCGTTGTTACTCACATGTTTGGCCAGTGGTATTCTCAAGATCTTTCTGTAAAATTATATTTCTGTTGCTTCTGTGGCTGTCTTATCTTCATCTTTAAGAATATTGTCTCTTACTCGCTGCAATACAGGCAGACAGATATCACGTAATAGCTCAGTACTCATTTCTTTGTTTCCAACGAAATTTTCCTGTGTCGTGATATTCTGCTTAACTTTTGGAATGCATCTTTGATCATTAATAAACGCCTTCTGATCTCGTCGTACTTTATGTGCCGTGTTCTTGAAAAACGTAGGTGATCACGAACTTTGACTTGCCTCTATTCCTTGTCGCCTTTAACACTTTTTATCTTCGTACTCCTGTTATCTACTTGCTCAAGCCCATCAAGTATTACAATACGTTCTGGGCCGTTACTTATGCTAAGAGAAGACCTCGATATAGAAATACTCTTAGACTGACAGAACAACAGGTAATATCGAAATGCAACACGATTGACATACTTGTATTTCAATATTACGAGTTTGTTTTGTTATGCACCATCTTTTGTTATTTTTAAATAAAATCTAATAAAATTTTGTACTCCTTCAATTATATTGATGTTTTTTTTTTATTGGAGAATGGATATTGGATTATATTCTATTCTTAAATTCTCAATAACTTATCCAGTTGTCTACAAAAAAAGAAGAAAACCTTTAAACTCCTCTAGCTGTCTACAATAAAAAACAAAAAACTTAACTTTGGACTCAATGGAAATGGCAAAAAATAACTGATCATTAATAAAAAGTAAGAACTAGACGACAGACCGTTAAACATGGACAGTGGTAAGAGAACCGTCTGCCGTGGATTAAATAAAGGTTTCAGTTTAAAATTCCCTGTAGCGCAACAATGTACACATGAAGTCCGGAGGGCACAAAGGCTGAAATGTAATAATGCTGAGAACAATATTCCTAATATAAATAGTGTAAATAATGATAATTCCTCATTGTGAAAATTCAGACGAATTATTTATAATTCACATATCATGAAACATACTTTTTCTGAAATTAGAATTCAATAGAAAAAGTGACATTTACTTAAAATAGGAATTATCTACTGTTATTACGTTTGAATACACACAGAACATATATATATATATATATATATATATATATATATATATATATATATATACGTCTGTGTGTACGAGAGAGAGAGAGAGAAAGATTATGTCCTTTCCTTTTTGTGTCACTCAGTGAAAGTTATTTAACATTTGACGTCATATTAGTAGCATGATAAACATTTAAAAATGTATGTATTATATCTCGAATCGAAAATTAATTTTGGGTTACACACGAAGAAAGTATATACCGCCCAACGATAAAAGTATGTTCTGAGTAAAAACGATTGTCACGAATTGTCAATGTTTAAAGTTTCCGATCTGTGTAATTTAATTCTTCTGAAGCACTAGTATTTCTTAAACTTATTTTTACAGACTTGAATTTTTTTCCAAAAAATCGATTGAAGTGTTTTGCTTAAATTTGTCATTAACTCTCACTAAAACCTAATATATATATATATATATATATATATATATATATATATATATATGAGTGATCATGAAACTTTTTCAAAACGCTAAAGTACTTTTATACATTGCAAACTTTTATAATTATATTACTTGATTTGTTATTTTTTTATAATTTCCAAAAAGTTGAATTTATTCTTTAAAAACATTTTTAAGAGCGTCGATTGAAGCTCTTGCAGTCTCACTTTCAAGTGGTATTCATTAAAATTAAACTAAATCTTTTTCTAGTTTAATCAAATAAAACCGACAAAATTAAGTTTTCATCTATACTTGACAATTATACTTAGTTTGTATTTTTCTAAAAGAAACTTTAAATTTCTAAATTAATATACTACTAATTTGAACAGTAGAATCCGAAGAAAAAAAAAACGCTTATTAGTGCAAAAAGTGAAATCAGCCTATTGAATTTAATCATCAGTCGTTTCTCTTTTGTTCACTTAACGCTTGAAAAGGTCATGAATCCATATTTCTCCATCTCTAGAATAATAACAGAGTAAACTGGATTTCACTTTAAGCCAGCGAGTAATTTATAGAAGGAAAAATAGTTATAAAAACAAACCTGAAGGGGGTGGATTCCATCAGGCTATCTTTCTCTAAGCACATCATTGGTAATAAATTTATGGTGTTAACGTTTCACGCGATATAAAAAGATAAATGTTCTTTATATCGTGATTAAGAATTTATCTCCCCTTTGGTTTTGTATACTGTTGAAACATTTTATGCATTCACTGTTACATTAACATTTTTTAATATATACAGAAGTAAAAATAAATAAATAAATTTAAAAGTCAAAACCACAATTTTTCCGAAGTATTTAACTGTACAGAACAAGCAGTTTCGGTAAATAGCGTATCCTATTAAATATTTAAAACTTTGTTCATATTTCTAAAACGAGTTAGTATTTACTATATTCCGACTAATGCCCTTATCTTTGTTGGCATTTGTACAACGTTTTGTCCGTTGTACGCTCCGGCCTTCTTCAAGTGTTAGAAATTTCGAAACGAATCCTTTATTACAGTCACTGGGGTATACCATTCTTATTTCCTGACTAAGACCTCTTCTTGTAGTCATGAGCTATCTTCATTTAACCCTGTAAGTTACTGCTATTGAACTTACGAGTCTTTGGATCAACTCACTGGGACTAACCAACGTCTATGTCCACTGGGCCATGAGTCCTTAAAGACAATAATAACTGAATTTTTGTGACTTATAAACCTAATATTTAGAAAACATTTTTTACCATCTTACTCTGGAGTCAATTCTTCAGAATGTTGATTGGACAGCAGTAGAAAGTCGACCAACGCTACCAAAGACGCAAACATCAGCAGGCAGGGCTTTGGCTTCGATATTTATAGATGTGCAAGGTATTTTGTTACCTTGGGAAAGGAAGAGCCATCAATAGTGAATATCATATGGCATTATTGGTGTGTTTGAAGGAAAAATCGCCAAAAAACGGTCACAAATGAAGAAGAAATAAGACAACGCACCGTATCAAGTCGATAGCAACGATGGCAAAACTACATGAATTTTTCTTTCGAATTTCTTATGTATCTACCCTATTCTTCAGATCTGGCCCCCATCGACTACTGGTTGTTTGCAAATCTCAAAAGAATTCCCCAGGAAACGAAATGTGGGTCCAATGAAGAAGTGATATCGGTAACTGAGACTTATTATGAGGTCAAAGACAAATCGTTCTACAAAAAATGCATCGAATTGTTAAAGAAGCACTGCAATCTGTGTATCATTCTAGAAGAAAGCTTTGTTGATAAATATAGTAGAATTTTGCTTAAAAGTTGTTGTTGTATAAGTTAAACCCGGGATTTATTGAGTGATATGTTACAGTAACCATGCAACATCATTAAGTTTGAGTACGTACCATAATTTATGTTTTTAGTAAATGCAAGGTGAAGTGAACATACAACCGAAAATAAGACGAAACATAGAAAGGATTTTTCAGAACACAAGTTCGCTATTTCACAGAGATCAGAAATTATAATGAGATGTTCGCGTGTAAAAAAAAATAGTGTAAATAAATAAATAAATAAATAAAAATAATGGCTTATATGAAACCCGGATGGCTCACATTTTCAGGCCAACGACAAGAAAAATAAAAAATGAGCCTGATCTGAAAATGTCATTTTTAAATTGACAATTGTCCAGGTTTAATTTTTAATTCTTCATTTATCTTCGGTATTATAGAACGCTTACTTGCAACTTCCTTGCTGATACATCTAACTGATAAATTCCGACTAATTCTCTTCAAATCTGTGTCTGCTTGTCTCTAATTCCCTTCACGTCTGTCTGTCTGTGTCTAATTTCTAACATATCTATCTATACAGAGGGTAAGGTTAGTTCCCTCAATACATCGTTAGATAAAATCTTTTATTAAGCAAATTGATATGCTGGATAGCAAAAAAATATTTCCACGTCTAAAAATCCTGATACATATAGGAGAAACTTACACACTGACGTCTTAACGAAATTAACATTATTGGTATTTGATTATTTTGTTGGACTTCAGACCAAATGCTGAAACGATTATTTTTGTAATCCCGAATAGATTCCCATTGTTGATATTAGTGAACAAGAAAGAGTAAAATGCAAACATGTAATGCAATATGAAACACTCGATAAAATTCATTTTATTATCTAATCTACGGCTGTTGGGCGATACAATGAAGATCTGGCGCCCTTTGTTATCAAATACGTTTAAACACCAGCCTGTACCAGATTGTACACCTGATCACTTAGTGATTAAGATAAATGCACCAGACTAATTTTGATATTAAATAAAGCCTTTGTAGTAATGACATCCTGTTTAAAAACAATATCTACGTGAGACAAAGGATCATATATAATATTTTCTATTCATTTCTGTTAAAATCTCGGTCGATTGCGAGCCATCTTTGAAATGTAAGATGAAATCAACCTTAACAACATTGAAGTACAGATAAAATGATAAAATAAAATTATTTCCGAGTTAATTTTTTACAGCCAAAACCCGATTGTCACCATTGTTTGCACGTTCATTTCAAAATTTGTCGAGATACTTTATATTTTATTATTTGTCTATACTTCTGAGATGAGGTATTTAAATTTACATTGTTTGTCTGTTGTTCTCATCTGTATAGGCATATTCCTGATATTTCGACCGTTGTACGCTCCGATCTTCTTCAGGTGACTGGAATTTTGAATCGAACCATTTATATCGATCACTGGGGTAGACTCATTCTTCTTCCGGGTATCTTAGTTCTTAATACTTTTAATTTTAAATTTAGTTCTCAATATTTTAAATTTAAAATATATAAATGGTTCTATTTTTCATATTTAAATTGTAGTAAATTCATTTTTAGAAGAAAAATAGAGTAAGCTATTATATCTAAGGTATTTCACTTGCAGCAAATATTAACAATATAATGTAATATAAGCAACGTTACGAATCAATTTGTAAACATATTTTATATTTTACTTATTTGAAAGTAATCTGGCATAAGAAACAAATGAATGATTGGTGTAAGAAATAATTTTGCATAGTTTAAGGTCGGTATAAATTATCATCAGTATAAATTTGCACTTTGAACTATGTGTTACTGTGGGTGTTGAAGAGAGAAAATAATCAACTGCCTTATTCTTTGATGCTGGAATGAATTCTCATGCATAATTTCAGATAATAAACGGATAATTTATTGCTACAGTATTTTAGCAACTTTTTGATATTCATTTAATAATTTTAAGAACCTTCAGTGGAAAAGAACGAGTCGTTACTTATGAGAATTTATGCCTCTTGAGTTGGATCTCGGATAGTTCATCCTGGCAAAGTTTAGATTTATATTACGCGTGCAAACTTTATCTTGAATTTCGATCATTCGAAACGAATTTATATTTTTCGTCTGTCTTCTCAAGGGCTCAGTGTTTTTAACCAAATCATCTAAACGAAGTAAGTAGGAATGTTGACAGGATTTTTCAGCATTTATTACCGAATGTGTTTCTATTCCATTATTATCGGATGTCTTTTATCTTAAATTAAATATTTTATATCGATGTATGACAGAATGTAAATTTTTCTTTACTATTCGTACAGAGAAAGTTTTACTTTTTCACTGGCATTTATACTTAATGAATTAATGAATTTGCTGAAAGATTTCAACATATTTAGGCTTAAAGCCGCATCACACCCATTCCTATGAGGTCACCGAAGTTAAATAATGTCAAGCCTGGCCAGTACCTAAATAGGTGATTGTTTGAGAATAGAAGGTACCGTAATCTGTGAGGGTGGTTAAAAGATAATGGCTCGGAATTATTCGTCGGAGCAGAATTCCAGTGACAGTTACTTTTCGTGGATACTCTTTTCGTGGATACTCTTTCATGCGCAAATATCACTGGGAAAGGTATTAATCTACCTCTTCCCACAACTAATTAGTAAGACTTGATCACCCAATCTTTACCTCAAAAATTTCTTTCTATCTAAAAGTATTTTCTGGTCGCAAATAACCTGCAGATGAAGAGGAAATCATTTAATTATTCATTACATTCCATATAGTAGCATGATTTTACACCAATGTGTTTTTTTCTGTTAAATTAAACTGAGAAAAAAGTTTTTCGCAATGATAATTGGTTTTATTTTTATAATTATATTGTTACACTACATATATTATTCGGACTATTGTCCTCATCTTTATTGTTATTTTTACGAGATTTCGTAATCTTCTTCAGCTGCTAAAAATTTCGAACCAAACCTCAGTGGGGTCTATCATTTTCATTCCTTTTGCGCAGCCAGTTCTGGTAGTATTGAGTTATTTCCCTTTAACATAAAACTCTAAGTTATTTTTTCATCACTGCTGTAGTCTAGTATTGAACACACAATATTTTGAGTCACAGGCCTTAGTCATTTCCTCCACTGCTGGGGATCTTACTCGGAGGAGATACCTGAGAAGTGTAGAACCACTTCTGAAGATTATCCTGATGTTATATAGACCACAGATCCAAAGAACATTTGTATTTTCACATAAGTTAGACAGACCTAGGCCGTCTTCTGATAGTTGTTATCCTCATGCCCCCTCCTTTGCACGTTCGTTGGAGTTGTTGTCATGAACCCTGAATAATGTTTATGCTGTAGGGTACTGCCCATACTGACGATTTTTAGTGAGTTGTGATTACAATACTAGTATACAACAGAGGTGAACAAATAACTTAGAAGAGTTAAGTTAAAGGAGGATAACTGATGACTACCATAAGTGGCCCCGCACATGGATATACCCCAGTGATCGTAATAAAAAGTTTTGTTCGAAATTTCTAGCACCTGAAGAAGGCGGGTGTGTACAACGGCCGAAACGTTGTAAAAATGACAGCAAAGATAAGGACATTGTTTTGAATAATTTAATAGTATAAGTACTACGTGATCTTAGAAGTATAGATAAATTATATTTTTGTTAGTGCTTTTTGAATTACTGCTATTTACTTTGCCGTGTTTATATTTATTCAGTATTAAAAATAAAACTATTTTTCTTTTTGTCAAACTTGAGCAATTTTTGTAAATATTTCTCGAAGTTTAAATTTTTTTGTATTGCTATTTTTATTTTAACTGTTAACTAGATTAAACCGTTATTATTTTTCCTACTTTTTGTATATATGCAAATTTTGCATTTCTTTTTATGCTTCAATAATTGTTTTCTCAACAGAAAGTTTTATGTAATTATTTTACTTATTTCATCTCGTAAGACACACACACACATACACACACACACACACGCGCGCGCATACACACACACACACACACACACACACACACACACACACACATATATATATATATATATATATATATATATATATATAGGGTGGTCCAAAAGTAGGTGGATGATAAATGATAACATTTATTTTGTGATTAAATATAGAATTATATTTACTAATACAAATACATTGACAATTACATTATATTTTGTACAATATTACAAAAGTGCTTACATTTTATCACCGCAGATGGTCAAACTGTTGTCCATCACAATGTGCACCGCTTTGAAGTCTAGCCAGACTCTTCGACAAAATTTTAGAAAAAGTCTCCTTGTATATTTATTAATTTTTTTGAAATGCATCTCGTATGTAAATGTTCATATTACCAATTCATGAATGCAATAATATAAGCAAGCCACAAATATATTCCACCCACTTTTGGATCTATCTATCTATCTATCTATCTATCTATCTATCTATCTATCTATCTATCTATCTATCTGTCTGTCTGTGTGTGTGTGTGTGTGTATATGCGTGTATGTGTGTATGTGTGTGTTTGTTACTTTTAGTAGATACCCTTATTTGAGAAGAATTTCTTGTTTTTATTTTTCACGGGCTTTCTTTTGCCTAAAGGCCTGCGCATCCGATAGGATTCGAGGGCACATTTTCTTGAAGTTTTATCCCGGTAAACGTAAAAAGCAGAGTTTAAAAACAAGACATTCAACCTAAGAACAATTATCCACTAACAATAACTTTTTATTAAAAATGTTCGTTTAATAATAAAAGTATATGCAACTGTGTGTTTATATGTAATATCGTCATGCATAAAAAGTTTCAGAATGAAGCTAATCTGATTCTTTATATCCACTACCCGAGTTGTCGTATGTCAGAAAAAAACGACTTTTCCCTATCTTCTCTGACTAGGAATATATGGAGAATTAGTCCCTGAAGTTATTTTATCGACTTTGACTTCGTATAAATACCATATATTTTCCTTTATATTTTTATTCGCGGCAAGGTTGAAGTTTTTCAAATCGACAACGAATACATTTTAAAACAAATTATGTTTAGTCAGATTCGACGAAATGAGTCAGGCAAGAAAATTCTAAGAAAACCTGGCAAAGATCCTCTTATTGCATTATTACATATCGATACGTACATGAATTACGTTCGTATTACGTTGAAACAGCGGTTCTTGTACGATCATTGATATTAAGTAACGTCGGGCTTAACAAGTACCTTAGTTAAATGTTGCAAGTTTTGATGTGCATGTGGTGTAATGGATGATAGATCAGAATTGGAATTAGGAGAGCTGAGTTACAATTCTGATCAAGTTCGTTATATTTACTTACGCGCAAATAACTATAGGTAAAGTTTTAATAAACGTCTTTCTTCCCTAGCTACGGGTTAGTTAGAATTATCTCTAAACTATTCGTACAATCTAAAATTATTTTCAGACTTTGAATAACCTGCAAAAAATTGATAAACCGTCAAAAAAAATTGAGTAAGTGGCACAATTTTCTGCCTTAGTATGTTAAAGGTTTTTAGAAGATATAAATTTGATTTATGAAAAATATGAATAGGAAATAAAAGAAACCATATATTCGATCAAGTCGTTGGATCAACCCTGTGTACTAGATTGTGTCATTCTCGATCACCGTACAAGTAGATTATTTCGAACTCATGACTGTTTTCTCCGAAAACAGTTTTTTAACGCAAGTCTATAAACCCTTTATACATAGAATTGACTTCATTCCGTATCAGGTTTCGGTCCAATGATAAAAGATCGCTATTGAAACGCCTTGGATGAGATTCAAGAAAACGAAACAAAGAAAGCGATGCTATAGACACCTACGTCACTTTTTACAATACCTAAAGAAATATTAAATAGATTTCGTTAATAATGTTAATCATATTTAATTATAAAGTATTTATTTCGGTATTTTTCTTAAGATCTAAATATCAAATTTGAATTTTCGAATTATATATTTTCAATGTACACTTTTGTTTTTTTTCTTACAACAACGATTGTTTTCTAGTTTACTAAATTTATCATTCAGAACAAATATAATCACAATTCTAATCACTTTTTCAAAGACATTTTTAATAGTAATTTTTTTTAAATGGATTCAAAATAAACCACAGCGTTTCAAGTAGCAACTATTTTTCCTGGGATGTTTGAGCTATTCTGATGACGGTCTCTGCTGAACGAAACCTTGACGACTGAATAAATTGTCTTTGCATATTTTAAATTTACAATAATTTTATTTGTTGAATTTAGTATGTATATCTCAGAAGAAAAAGAAACTCTTGTATTTTATTCTTCAAAAATGCAATTATCTCCAAATGAAAACTTTTTAAAAAAGAAATAAAAATATCTGTGTCGAAATACTAAAGAAAACAAACTATCTATATTCGGTGTTCACTACATTCTTTGATATTATCAGCAGAATTGCTGGGAAAAATGTATATACTAAACAAAAATTGGTGAAGTATTTGAAATGAAACTTTTTCATATTTAGAAAGTGATGCTTGATTTGAGAGAAGACCATATTAGAAATTAGTTACAGAAAATATTGTGTCCCTGTATCTGTAGCCAATTGTACTTAACTTTCAAATCAAAGTTCGAGACGAATAGGCTTCAAAACCGCCATTTTGTTATTCATGAACTTTGTCGTAGTTCATCATCAAACGGACACAGGTGAAAAACAAAAAGTAGGAGACGTGATAACCTTCCAAATGGAAAGCAGGAGTAGCAACTTTGAGGGGAGCAATTAATATTCTGGCTTTAAACTGAATTCAAACATCAGCCTCACCCACATACGTGAAATTAAACTAACCTCATTTTGAAATCATTTCTTTTATTTACCACTTAAAATATTCCTAATTCTATTTTGGAAGAAAAAAAGAATAAATAAAATCTTTCATTAAATATTCAGAACGATACAATATTCCCAGTAGTGAACTCCATCGTAAACAACACGTATTTATTTAACTTCTAGTCATGGTCGGTTCAGCAAATACAAAGTTGTACACTTTTTAAAAATCTCAGAAGTTTTTGGGTGTTTCAAAAGTGCATCCATTTATCACCATAGTAAAATACAAACAAAATAAACGAAAACATTACAATGTTTTCGTTTTTCTAAAAATAGAAGAAAAACAAATAAATCTAACTTTTCAGTTCCTCAGGGACAGAGAAGCTGTAAGTAAATAGCGTGACAACAAAAATAATTAAAAAAAACTTTTAGATTAATTAACTTAATTGATAAATTAGACGCAAAGGGTGCACGTAGATTCAATCCAAAGTCTAATTAAGTTACTTGTTCAAATTTTAATTTAAAGTATTTAAGAATATATTTCTAGATTTCAATAAGCAAAAAACATTACACGACAAATATATTTCATGTAATTTAACTTAAAAAATGTTTAATATTCATAAACTTCCTTTCATTTTATCAACGCAAGTCAATGTCACGAAATAGTTAATAAATACTAACCTGATATTTTTTGGTATTTGATCTCTAAGTTGTATAGAATGTGATAAAGCGTTGAAAAATTCTAGATCTAAATAGAATCATTTGTTCTTAAATATGTTGATCTGTGGGGATCATAATATGTACTGGAACTATTCTAGGAGAAACTCAGTGTCACCCCATAATACAAAACATTAAGTGCATCAGAGATGACCAACATGATCATAACCGGAATGGAGCTTCAAAGGAATGGCTGTGCCGATATCTAAGCATGAAACCAAACCAGCCAAACTCTATACGTACACTTCCAAAAACACTAGATGGCAGGAAGTCATACATACATCCCACTCGCAAAGTTTGATTTCCTAATACCTTCAAAAGCTTCGAAAAACCATATACCCTAACGATCGTTGTTAATTTAATGACGTCCAGAAGCATATAATCGATAATATTACGGACGAAGGATTTAGTCTCATGTTCTTATCAAACTTAACTAAAAAGAAACTGTAAGGGAAATTTTTAAAAAATAATTCTTTCCATGTTTGAAAAAGAGTCCATGGATTACGAAATGTGAAAAATATATGTAGATTTTACGGAATCTTCAAATCTAGTCAGCATACACAATGTTTTCGTCATGTATATTAGGATAAATCTGAAATGAAATATACAAGCAATCTAAATATTTAAATAACGTACTCGAATATCAACAACCGTCAGATAAAAAATTTATACGCATTAATTTTGATGAAATTATAGTATAATTGGAGTAGATAGACTACACTATCGCCAGGTTCACACTCCATCCACGTCTATTGAACAGGTTAAGAGGCTCATCCCTTGTTCCTTGTTTAAGATGTGGTCTCCGGCTTTCTCTTTTCCAATCTTTTCACTCCTACGTAGCCCCCTGCGCTTCAGTGGTGTTACCGCTTTGCTCGGGGTGATATGGTTAAAAAAAAAATAATAATCACAAAGTTATTAATTTTAAATTCTAACATTGGCTGAAAGAAAAGAAAAAAGCAACAAACAAAATATTTGTAATTAAATATTGGCCAAAAATTTGAAATTGAAAGAGTTTAGACTATAAATGTTTGAAAACACGAGATGAATGTGTCGATCCTATGACCTTTTTATTTATTTTTCATGTGGCAGGTATGTGATCGTTCATACTGCTTTGACGAACAAGTGACAATGCTGTTCTCTCAGTAGCAATTGATATTTATGAGATCTGTTTCTTAGTTGAGGACTCAAAATAGACAGATAGCAAGATACTTTTTCTTCATGTGCCTTGTCTCTTCAGGACGTAGATGATCATGGACTTCCACTTGACTCTGTCTCTTGTCGCTCTCAACAAGTTTTCTCTTGGTACCTCTTCTAGACCCCGCTCTGTCAACCATTTGCTTAGACCTAACAAGTACATCTCTCGCCTTTTATTTATCCTACCTGTGAGTAATAAGTTCTCCAGGACCTCCTTTCTCATTACGTGTCTCAGGAACCTCATTTGTCTCTTCCTGATATTTAATATAAGCATTCTTCTTGTTTGCATCTTTTCGTCATTATTGCACACGTGCTCCGTCCATGATATATTCAGCATCCTTCAGTAAAACCACATTTCTGCTGCCTCAAGCCTCTCCTTCATCTGTGATGAGATTGTCCAGCATTCACTTCCATTCAGAAGAACAGATATCACATAGTAATTTTTTCTTTGTTTCTACAAGATTTCGACAACTAAAGTATTTCTTATTTACATATATCTTGCAGTATTAATTGATGTGTTTCTTTATTTTTACAGCTTAATCCTTGTGTGGTTAATTAGGAGAACATTTGAGTGTGTGAATATTTTTTACGAGCTGCATTGAAAATATTTATTATATTGATTTTTCCACATTCAATTCCGACAATTTTTTTCCATATTAGGGAGATTCATATATGAACAAAGGTTATTTTCACGGAAGTTAATGTAGCGAAATTGAGTAGAATTCGAACACTGGTCTCTCATTCCGAACGACTATCCATTACACAACCTGCATATTATGCTGCAGAGAAGGAATTACTGCTGTATTTTATAGACACGTTTTCTTAGCTGGAGTTTTCTATTCTCTAGCAGTTTCCATTATATATATCAATAACCATTACAATACGCACACGTTCAAAGAAGTAAATAGCAAATTTAAATGAATGAAATTAGAAATATACTAGCCTTATTAAAATATGGGCACAAGAATATATCAGTTTTGTTTCAAAATTTGATTTTTTTCACTAACAATATATGCCTACAATTTTTATTCTTATTCCATAAATAGTTTATTAGATTTATATTCACAAGAATTTTAACAGGGAAACTAAAGCTATTTGAATGACTTGGTCTGATTAAAAGCATTTCAGAACATATGTCAGACTAGCATAAAAAGTAACGTTTTTCTATTCACAATTTTATTAAAGCTTTATTATAAATACGAAATAAAAAAATATGCCTGTTTGCAACTAAACGCACTTATATTCGAATTCTATACAGTGAAATACATGATATGATTGTGTTGGTTAAAAAGTAAATTCCAAATAAATTCTTTTTAAATATAGTAATATTAATTTCATATTGATTTAAAGAAATGACAATCTGGTGGTTTGGTTAGAAGAGATTAAGGATATAATCATTTTTGATAACGCAAAAAGTAGGACTAAAATGGTTAAGATTTTTTTTCTTAAGTAGATTTCTAGTTTCTTTCTAAATATGCACTGAAAATATAATATGCGTATGACGCCAGAACAAGTTTGTAAACATTTTCAGAAATTACATTTTAGTCAATACATATATTATTCAAGGGAATTAAATCATATGACTAATTAAGTTAAGTATTTTAATCAAGACTTGTTTTGTCTATACTTTTGAGATAAGGTAGTATTTGCACTATTTACATTGTTCGATCTATTGTCCTTATCTTTACTGCCATTATTATGTTTCGGCTGTTGTACACTCCGGCCTTCTTCACTTGCTAGGAATTTAGAACCGAAACCTTTATTACGGTCACTGGAGTATGTCATTCTCATTCCATGTATGGCGCCACTTCTTGTAACCATCTCTTTTTAACTTAAAAAACAGCCTACATCAGTGGTGAACAAATAACGTAGAGAGAGTTAAATTAAAAAGCGATAATTACATGGCTACTAGAATAGAACATCGCACATGGAATGTGCATGATATACACCAGTGATCATAATAAAGAGTTCAGTTCATAATTCCTACCACCTGAAGAAGGCCGGAGCGTCGTAATAATGGCAATAAAGATGAGGACAATAGTTTAAACAATGTAAATAGTGCAAGAATTGCATGTTTTTGTGATTTAACAGAATTCTTCTTAGAAATTAAAGAAAATATATTGTGTCAAAATTGACTTCAATGTAGATTTTGAAAATTTCACGTTCTTAAATTCTCAAAAATAAGAGAAATACTATTACTTAAAGAGGATATTAATGTCATTTTGGTAGACATTGTAATTGTCTTAGGAAAGAGTTAATTTACTGGATTTGTGATCTTTGTTCTCCTCTCAATTTTCAATTTCCAATAGATAAAGAGTTTTGTTTGTCTTATCAATGTGCCATCTGCATTTAATTAGAACTGGTCACCCACATATGTAAACTCAAAACGCACTTGTGTTTCTGATTAAGCACATGAATTTTTTTTTAGCTAAATCCAGATAAATATCCAGATATGCAATAGAGCGTTTATATATATGAAATATATTGTATTAATGTTATTAGATAATAGAAATACTCATTTCTAGTAAAGAAAATGAACATAATGTTTACTCCTTGATAACCAGACTGCATTAATGTAAACATGCTACTAAATTTTATTGTTGAATTCGCTAGATGCAGCTGTATGTTCTGTTTTAATAGATTTTATCCGCCTGTAAATATTTTCCAGTTTTTTACTTCCTGCCAACTACAGCCTTTGGAAAATTACATTCAACGCCAATCTTTCCTTCCTGGAACCTGTTCTTTTATTTGTCAGTTTTTTATCACTAAAGAACTTATTCCCTTTCACTATCAGTATTTCTTTGCGTCTTAGCGGCACAAACTGTTTGCTTAGACTGAAATGATTGAACTAAATATCAAGTGTTTTTAAAATTTAGTTTTGATCCTGAGTTTGATAAAATTACAGTCCATCTGAGGCTTTTCACCAGATATCCATTTCATCTTTATCGCCATTTTCGTCATCTTTTTTGCTATAGTGACGTATATACATGATGTATTTAAATAAAATCTATTGTCATTTTCGGCTGATGGATATGATATTTTTTACAGTTTGTAAACATTTTTAAAGTTATTTAAGATTTCACATTTTTATGATTTTCTAAAAAGTCTTAATGTTTAACCTGAAGCTAGAGTTAGGTGCATACATTTCCCAAAGTTTTACACGTAAGCAAATGTAACGGACCCGAATTCAGCACATATATTTTCTTATTATTTCGAACTGTTAATAATTACACCACCTGCACATCCAAACTTACAGCACCTAGTATACCCCAGCGGTTATTCATCTAACTTCGGTGATTGGATAAGAAACGGTGTTTTACCGTCATAGGGCAGTAAGCTATTTTGTCTATCATTTCAAATAAACTGGTTTCAATTACAGTATTTTAGTTTGTTACCTGACGATTCACCCTGAGGTGTAATGAATAACGACTCTGAATCAAAGGGCAGAGTTCAAATTCGTTACATTTACTTTAGCACAGATACACTTGGGAAATGTATGAATCCGGGATTTACCCTACTCCCCCACTGGAGAGAGTTGTGACACAAGGTTAGTTTTTAACGAGGCGAACCTGAACGCCTACGCTCAGGCCACTGGTAAAACATTGCCCAGCTCACGCTGTAATTGTGAACAAACCTGGTTTTACATGGTCAAAGCTAGTCATTGCTTCCAAACCTACCAATAAAGGCAAGTGCTGCAGGCGAACAAGAAGTGAGTATCCGAGAACAGATACTACACTTTCGATGACCCTACCTCCCCACTAGAGCGAGTTGTGACACAAGATCAGTTTTTTAACGTGGGGAACTTTAAGCGCGTACGCTCAGGCCATTGGTTAAATATTACCCAGCCCTCGCTTACGCAGTAACTGGGTACAAAGCTGGTTTTAGCTAGTCATTACTTGTCAATGCTGGAGCATCTGAGAACAGATACTACACTTTGATCCCACTCACTGGACCAAGAAAACCTGAAAAATGTATGAATCCATCTCTTCTCTCAGCTGTAGAATAGGGTTTTTCACAGCCTGGGATGGCAACCTACCGCGGGGAAATGAATTGAAATTTACATGTATTCCGTATGGCACTTAACCAGCTGATTTTATGAGCTCTGTTCATATGTGGCACAAAGCAGAAAGTATGGTGCTCTCTCCGAGGATTTAACTCACTACTCAGTTGTAATAGGTTCTAGAGAAACAAGCTTGTTAACCATTACACCACGTTAAGGTGCCCAAACTTAACTGACCAGACGTTGAATATATTGGATATTTAAAAAGAAAGTTATTGTGAAGAATTTGTGTTTTGTTAATACTGGAAATAGTTATTTGCATATAATAGAGATTGATTGAAAAGTAACTCTATATTTTTATGTATGATGGACTCTCATCTGACAATAATTTTTATGAAACGGAAGAGACCATTATACATAAATATAGGCAGTATTGTTTCTATCACCCTGTATAATACTGTAATTTTATTCTGTATAGATTCTTTTGTATCGCAGGAACTGGTTCTACATTTATCGCCACGAGAATGTAGTTTCATACTTGGTTGTATTCTAAAATGTTTGATTAAATATTCTACGTATGTGAAATTCTTGTTGCATTCAGCACATTGGTATGGTTTCTCACTTGAAGAATTAAGTGTTTCCTGAGATTTAATTTCGTGTAGAAACTTTGTTCAAACTGAATAAAAACGTGAGTTATTTCAGTGTGGATTTTTGTGATGATTTAAGTAAAAAAAATAATAATAATAATAACTTAAATTCTTCGTGTTCGTAGAGATTCTCTTCTACGTGATCATTTTATGATTTTCGAAAAATAATCTTAGACAAGACATGGTCATACTCCTCGCACTGAAAAGGTTTTGCCTCTTATATTGTGCTGAGTTTGCGTCAATATTTCAAAAAATATTTGACCACAATGAAACATCTGAAATTCTGTTTTACCTTCGTGCAAAAAAGAAAATATGTTCCTTTAGCTCATTCTCAAAAGCTAATTTGGATTTACACTGATCACAGAAGAAAAGATTCTTAAGGATATGGTTTTTAGAAGAAACGACAATGATTCCTGAATATTGTATGATTTTCCACATTCATCGCTTTGAAAAGGTTTAAAATTCACTGAATAGTTGGTTTGAGTTGATTTTTAAGTTGTAGGGAGCCTTGATAGCCCACGTTCTGAAGGGAAAAGACATACAGATATTTCCACTTACAAAAAAAAAATGAACAGTTTCAGCCGATTTTTGTAATTTCACATGTACAATAGCGAGCATAAAGATAAGAACGATGTTAAGAAAAGGTTTAAATGTGGTTTGGTTGTTATGGTAAATCACCCTCGGCGGGTCATTTATTGCCAACTAAATTTTATTTATTGCTGGTAATACCTTTTTCTTTCAACAATTTATTGTTTTTTATATAAGTTTTGTGTCTAGTAATACATTTTTCTTTCCGAGTCCAAGATTCATTGGGATTGTGATTAAGCGCAGAGTCCCCAAGTCCTACCCTTGGTATCTAACCCATAACTTGAGGGAAAGGAGGGATTAATATCTTTCCCAGGGGTACCAGTTAAGTGAATGCAAGGTATTACAACTGGAATTCGAACTCGGCTCACCGATTTCTCTTTCCGAGCCGATATCCACTGTACCACAACGTATGTCCGTCACTAAACGCCTACAGCACCTGGTATTGCCAAGCGTTCACCCATCTGTACTGACCAGGCTCAACGTTGCTTAACTTCGGTGATCGAGCGATAACTTGTGTATTCAACGTGATATGGCCGTAAGCCGCTCACATGTGATATACCTTTTTATTTTAAAGCTTTAATAAACATTTTATCAAGGAAAAAACGATATAAATGTAAATTATACAATTCTAAAATATAAAGCTCAATAAACTTATTTTGATAAAGTTATAAGAATAACTATATATTATTTGAAAAAATAGATGATCAAAACATCAGAAGGATTAAAATCATATTCAAATGAAAATAGTGTTCATAATTTATTAGTATTTGATATGTAAAACTTAACTTTCAATAACAGCTTGACATACATGAGCCAATTAATGTCATGCATTCATAAACGGATATTTTCTCCTATTTTCCTTTCAAATTAGTCCATAGTTTTTCGACGTTTGTTGGATTCTTTTCCTTAGCTCTTTCGTTTTGTAACTTCCAAACATTTTCAATATGATTTGTCTGCGCTTTGAGCAGGCCTCTTCATAACAGTAACATCCTCCTCAGAAAGAAATGCCTTAACAGACGTTGCTGTGTGACATGGCGCGTTATCATGCATAAATACGGCTGGTTGATTAATTTCAGCTCTCAAATTAGGTACATGTTTCTTCAATATCTCTTTGTATACAGTTGCTTTAATTTTACCGTGTAGGTACCGTACCAGCAGCTGAAACCATGCCAAATACCATCACACTTCCTCTTCCAAATTTAACGCTACTTTTAGTGCACTGAGGCAAATATCGTTCCTTAGGACAGCGTCGAACGAACCTTCTCTCGTCACAACCGAACAGGTTAAACTTTGACTCATCGCTGAAATAAACACAATCTCACTGTTTTTCTGTCCATATAATTACTTTTTTTTACTTTAAAATAAAAAGTTATATCATATTTAGAGTTTTGTTAACATCGTTCTGATCTTTATGCTCGCTACTGTATTTATTTAGGTAAGATTAATTGTCAAATATCTTATATATAGTTGTTTACTAAGCGTAATTGTGATGTGGCGCCCAATAAGGATCAAAAGCACTGAAGGCAGTCATAATTAATCCAGCAAGGCAACCTTACTAACCATTACTAATCTTGAATAGTAACCATTACTCTACGCCGAAGTATCCAATTTTCTAAGCATAGCTTATAAAATTGGCACCAGTACGCAAGATATTCAGGATTGAACTCACTTCTGTCATAATAGATCGAGTGCATTTGTTTGATTTATTTATTTTAGAGCTTAACGATTTTCAGTTTATGTAAAACCATGACATATTTTTAAATATAAGGATTTAGAGATAATGATTTACAAAGACAATTGTTGTAATCAACTCATACTTAGAGGGCGAAAAGGTGGAGCCGTACTTTTCCCGAGGGTATTTACAAGTAATTTAATATAACAAACCTGACTGAAATTTGAACTCGTTTTTCCGATTTTCAATTCCAAGCTGTTATCTATTATACCATCCGCACATCCAAGCTTAATAAGCCTGAAATCCTTCAAACGGCCACTTGTCTAGATATTAACCGCACTCGACATTGATTAACTTGTGATTGTACGAGAATCTGTATTTCAACGTGATAAGCTCGTAAGGAAGACCGAGGGAAATAAGCTTATTAACAATTAACCAAATCAAAATATCACTTCTACATATACAAATAAAGAAGCGTGATTCTAATTTTTATTCTTTTACTGTTGAGCATCAGCCTGTGTCGTATCAGTCAATTTGAATCTAATAACTTACTTAATATTCTGAAATATGCTGGAAAAATATTAATTATAAAGATATATTAAACAAATCAGCTATTTTTCCTATATTTTTAGTTTCGCTCATGCGCATTGTTTTTTATTTTGTCGACTGCACAGTATAGTAAGGTTAGTTAGGAGCTGCCTTTGGAAAAAGAGCATCATGACACAATTTTCGCTAAGAAATTTGGAAACGGCATGCTGTACTGCTAGGCATTAGCACCGGAAGTTCTAATACAAATATGGCAGAGTGTTTAAATGAGAACAGTGCAGAAGATAAGTGTTGTATGATATATCAGGTCCACATAGTTGTGATTGAAGTGATCACTAATGATGACAACGTTATGCTTTCATTTTCCCACAGGACCTCAGACTCAAAACAAAGGTCTACATCATGTGCTTTGAAGAGACAGTGCTGCTGTGTCAAGTAGGTGGCTCCTGGAAGACCCTATGTCTGGCAAATTATTCTGCACCATGCACACAAGCAGGGGAACCCAGTCATGGCTGTAATTTTTGCAACCATACATCTGGCCACGTAAATGCCTAGACTGCAACCGCATTGACCATTATGTGTAAAGCGTAGTTGATACAAAGGACAACAAAACACTTTGTAACAACAACAATGAGCTGAAGGCAAGGATTATGGCCGCATCCACCAACTGAAACAACGATACCGTCCAGATGAGTTGCAGGAGATTCTGAAACCTTCTGTGGAACGTGGTTAAAGCGAATGGCAATTTTATTAAATAAATTTAATATTCAGTATTTGAAGAAATTTGTGTGCGAATTTTGGTTAATATATTTGCTAAAATGAGATGTCAGTGCTATTTTAATTTTTGCGAAATTCATTCGACATTTGTCAATCGCAGTCTGTATATCTAAAGTAAGGAACGAAATTTGACAAATGTTAGTTAAAGCTAAATATCGAAAAATTACTTAATATCAGTCGGTGCTACACATTCATATGGAAGTTACGCGTAGCGTTCAACACTTTCGGTAATGTCTACATTATCATCTCTCAAGAACTATTTTCTCAGATCAATAGTTATAAACGGTTTCCACTGAATTTTATGCATCTTAAAAAATGATTGTTTATCAAAACCTATGGATTGCACTATATTATAAAGATCTTTCCAGATAGTAGAAACTAAATCACTTGTAAACATCTAACTCCAGCAATAAGGGTATAACACATGTAACTAAAAGAGAAAATAATATATTCAGATATTTAGGCTTAAACACAATTATAGACAACAGTTTAAGAAGCTAAACTATCGCAACTGTCATCATACCTGTATTCCCATCCTTCTCTTGTTCCATTCTAACTGGTTCGTCGTTCTCCTCACTCTCCTCTAATCTTTTTGATCTCATGTAGCCCCCTGCACATCAGTGGCGTTACCGCCTTGCTCGGAGTGATATGATTAAAAATAAAAAGTCCCATCAATACTAAAAAGTAGCGATGAAAGTGAACTTCAGCAACAGATGGCGTTAAAATTGTCAGGTTCTCTTTTTGAGGCAAATGTTTATAAACTAAATGTTTTGGCTGACAAAAAAACATGTTGGAGATGACGATAAAATGTCTGGTGTTAAATTTAGCGGAGTATTTGGATACTTGTGTGTGCCATGGAAATAAGTAAAATTGATTTACTGAACAAAGTCGACTGAGCCTCAAACCTTTGTTAATTTTACTTTGAATGTTTTGTTAAATTTTAGTTTTGTTTTGTAGATATGTGTGCATAAAGAAAGTTTTGTCTAGGGGCATTTTGTACGTTCCATGCGAATATGTGGTATCGTGATTTATGTCGAACTGAATGCTGATAGATGAATTCTTGTGGTGGATGGGGGAATAGCGAATATGTATTCTATGTTGGATTGTGTCGAATAAGCAAATTGTAATGAATGAATGGGTCGTAAATACGATTAGTTAGGTTTAAGAGAGTTAATGTCGACTAACATTACCCAACTTCCTCCTCGGGTTTGTGTCAAAATTGTTATTTTTCATAATATATAATCTCTATTTGTTTTTTGTTTCCTGATGAAATTTCATCGTTCATTTCGAAATTCTAATCACCTGGAGAAGGCCGGAGTGTACAACGGATAAAACGCCGAAAAAACTGCAACAAAAATGACAACAAATATGACAACAGTCCGAACAATATTTGTTTCTTTTCAGTCTTCTACCAGACAAAGATCTGCATCAAACTGTCACTTCTTCTTCCTCTACGTTCCGTGACCACTCAGAACTTAGACGATCATGGCCTTTCAATATCTTTATACGTAGTAGCATT
>JBBBDQ010001438.1:55000-155000 GCA_037127315.1 Ascarosepion bandense | reverse complement strand
GTATAGCCTCATTTAATGTTTTCTATGATGGATAGGTGTACAAATGTATATATATATGAATATATCTGCGTCTGTCGTGACGACAGATTTTCCCCCACTTCCACAAAAATACACGAATATAACCATTTTTTTTAAAAAGATTAATCAGTTTGTCTGACGATCGCAAAAGCGTGAAACCCAGGGTTAGAAACTCACAACTATGTATATGAATATGTCTGCTCTATATCTGATATTGAGCGCTTTTAAATAAGTACCACGCATATATAATATGTAAACAATATAATATATATAACAAATTGCATATTTATATATATATATATATTGATATTTATAATTATATACATACACTTTTCACATTATATATATATATATATATATATATATATATATATATATATATATTGTAGCAAGGTTGCGGACATATATATATATGCTGAGGTCTGTTGTTCATGCGATCTGTGGCAGACTTCTGCAGTGATTGTTTGTAACCAGCAGTTCCAAAAGTGTGGATGGTGCTACACAAGCCTTCAGCCCTTTAAACAATTCTTTGTGTAGTAGTCTAACTAAGTTAGATGCTCATACGTCGAAATCGACGGGAGAGTTCATATATATATATATACTTACACACACACACACACACACACACACACACACATATTATATATATATATATATATATATATATATATATATATATATATATAGGAAAAAGTATTAAAAAGTTATGAGTTTTAAAATGTATATTCCTGTACGAAAAAAAGCTGACACAGTGTATATGTTTGAAAAACCAAACAACACATACCTCACCTGAATAACTACTTAATACAACAGATTCCACGAAGATCTCACTATGTACGTTACACCCATAACATCTCTGCTGATAATCACATCGCAAACCTATCTAAATACACTCTCACCCAAGGAGAAACCTCTTTATTAAATAAAGGATTATCAATCTGCCCTCACGGCCACTAAACCCTCTAAACCTCTGCTACGATATGGAAAAATACCTTCGTAGACTGAGACTAAAAGAATATTTCTCAGACAACAGATTCACTTCTACTGACAACAGCGCCAAACAATCATGCTCCAAACTTCCTCTTACAAACAATAATACCCTATGGACTCCACCAAGCGGACGTAACCAACACTTGGATCAATATGCCAACCAAGCCAGACAACACATGGATAACTTCTTAAAAAACAGAGGACACCAAACAAAAAAATACAACTTATCTAAAGTAGAACACCAAGTAATCTATACACTTAAAAACAACATAAACATAATTATCGTACCAGCCGATAAGGGCGGAGCTATAACCATCTTAGACACTAAAAACTATATTAAAGAAGCAGAATCACAACTTCAAAATAACAAGTTCTATGTACCCTTACCTCTAGATCCGACTAGCACTTACAAAACAGAATAATTACTTCTCATTCAGAACCTGAATCACAACATAAAAAATAAAATAAAATCTCTTATTCCTTACGACCCCAAAACAGCAACATTCTACACTATCCCAAAACTACATAAACTCCCCAAAATCATTTCAAAAAAACACCCTAACACCTCTTCATCCAACCCACATCATAATAAACAATCAAATAATGAAGAGATCTATAAAATTTTAAAACCTCTTAATATCACACTACCTGGCAGACCCATAATATCAGGCATTGGTACGGGACTTATATCTGGGTACATAGACAATATCCTAAAATCTTTATTGCCTGACATACCTAGTTATATTAGAAACACTACTGACTTTCTCAACAAATTACAAAACATTAACTTAGTCCACGATGATAATATCCTAGTAACGATGGATGTTACGTCTCTGTACACGCACATTCCACATGTTGAAGGAGTATCAGCTTACCATGTGTTCCTTAGTAAAAGCAAACTACCTAACAACCAAATCACATATATATGCCAATTAATAAATTTCATTTTAACACATAATAACTTTAAATTCAACAACAAACACTATTTACAGATTAGTGGCACAGCAATGCGCACGAAAATGGCACCTAGTTATGCCAATATACTTATGCACATTCTAGAAAGAAAGAGACTAGAAAATTTACAATATAAACCATCACATTATTTTAGATACATTGATGACATTTTCTTATTATGGACTCACGGATTAGAAAAATTAAAAAACTTTTTTACTTTCTGCAACAACTTCCACAATACAATTAAATTTACCATGGAGTACTCATACACATCCGTCCCTTTCTTAGACGTCATGATAAAATTAAACAAACATACACTTTCCACTAGTCTATACAACAAACCTACAAACCAACATAAATTCCTACATTTTAACAGTTGTCATCCCCTTAAATTAAAAACATCTATCGTATACAGCTCATTTTTAAGAATCAAACGCATATGCTCAGACCATCCAGATTTTCTAAACAACATTAACAACCTAACAAAGCAATTTCTAAAATGTAAATACCCAATAAAAATAATAAAAGAAGCACTAAATGAAACCATCCACATAAATCGTAACACACTTCTCACATACAAGAAAAGAAAAAACAACAACCGAATTCCCAGGGTTTTTTAGCCACAATCAATATTCCAACACACTTATCAAAAATTTAAAAAATGATTACAAGAACCTCCAATCAAACAAAAAAAATCCAAGAAATTTTCGATAAACCACCCATAAATTCAATGAAACAAACACACAACCTATCAACTATCCTCACTTCCACTAAATATCTAAAACATACAAACCTATCAGGGAATTGTAAATGTCAGAAACCCAGGTGTTTAATTTGTAAACATTTAGTAAACGACACAATATTCTCTGTACCCAACACCAAAATCAAATTGCACCCACCATGCCCCGCCTATGACAGCAAAAACATCATATATTTTCTCTTCTGTTCAATATGTCCCAATAGTAGATATATTGGCGAATCTGGTAATAGTTTTAGATTTCGTTTCAATAATCACAAACTTAGTATACGCCAGAACAATGAATATTCCCCAATAGCAGCCCATTTCAATCAGCCGGGTCACACTTTAGAAAATTGCAAATGTTTACTAATAGACTCCGATTTTAGGTCTACACACACTCGCAGAAAGAAAGAAAAATACTGGATTTTAAAATTAAATACACATAAGCTGGTTTAATTAGGGACTTAGGTGTTTTGAATCTTTACAAATATTTCAATAGCTAAATTTTTTAGAGACATTCCAAATATTTTTATCTAAAACAAAATTTATAATATTATTAAAAATAGGTTTACGTTTACAAATATTTTTTTAAAAATCTGTCGCATTCTTTATAGAGTTTTTCTATATCAAGTGACTTGATATATAAAAACTCTCTCCACAAACGCATTACGTGATGTAAACAAACTCTCTCCACAGACGATATCGCGAAATACGTTTCTAATTTGAATTTTATTTAATTTGTTTTTGATGAAGGATCGAGGACGGTCTGAAATATAAAATATAATAATAGAAATAAACAAATACAGTAAAAAAATACATTTTTAAACACAACTTTTTAATAATTTTTCCTATACATATTAAGATAATATACGTGTATCATCACTATATATATATATATATATATATATATATATATATATGATGTATATGTCAAATGTGTATGTATATAAATATAAACATAAATATGTATATATATGCAATTTTTTATAGATATTATATTATTTATATATTATATATGCGTAGTACTTATTTGAAAGCACTCAATATCTGCACACTTTTCTATATGAATATATTATATGTATAAATATATATATTATACAAACCTTAAATTCATTTTCTGCAAGAGACCACGTTATCTAACGTGAACAACAGCCTGAACAAGGCCAAGGTCCTGATGACTTGTGACTTCCAGCTTGCGCAATTATCGACGAAACCTCAAAAGGGACAGTCTACCCAATTTTACTCATTTCAACCAGTAGTTTGACTTTCAAGCATTTTCTAACGGTTCCGACGTTGGGATTGCCAGTACGATAACATCAACAAATCACTTTTCTGACAAACTGACATTGGTGAGATTCAAACACAGGCTTTATGGTTAGGCGCCTATATAATCATCGGCAGACAGCCCTGTTTTGCTCTATCACAGGTCCTCAGAAGGTTAGACATCCGATGTTTCTATAGCTCTTATATATATATATATATATATATATATATATATATATATATATAGATAGATAGATATATAGATATATATAAGAAATGAATAAGAACGACGAAATTTATTGCAACGTTCAAAACAGTAAATTAAAACATTGCTCCATATAAAAATAGAACTATGAATATTTATTATTAATTATTACGTTAGAACAGATAAAAGTAATAATTACAAATATATATATAAATATATAATTATTTAATTGCTTTTGGTCAAAATTAAATTAGACCATTACACAGTTGTCTTACAAAGTGTTTAACACAATTATGTTGTAGAAGTTTTGAATATTTTTCATTTGTAAACGAGTTATTATGCAACCCAGGTTTCTACACTTTGGCGTATTCAGACAATTTATAATAACTGATTTTACCGGTTTTTTTAAACACTCACGTAACAGGAATATTTTATAAACGCGTAATTTTCAAAATAAGGAAAAGTTAGGACATTTTTATCCAAGATTGTATGATCTTAATATGTAATGTTGTTATGGTTACACTTAGTCATAATTTCTGTTCTTTCATTAGGTAATTCGTTTTTGTTTAGGGCATAATATAATAGCTAATTTTTCTTTCTGACACAGTCTATTTATTTTGTCACACCTTTTTATATTATATTCCTCATCATGTCGAGGTCTTTTTCATATTTTAATTTCAATTTCCACACGTGGCTAGCCAATTTTGTATCATTTTTAGGTTTTCTTGTTTAAATGTAGAAAGTGTCTTTGGTTGATCTGAAATATGTTTTGTTTTAAACATTAAAGTGATGTACTTGTGGTGCAGTGGATATCGGCTCGGAACGAGAAATCGGGGAGCCGAGTTCAAATTCCAGCTGAATTCATTGCATTCACTTGCGCGCAAATACCCTTGGAAAATGTATTAATCCGTCTCTTCCTTCCAGTTATGGGTTAAATAACAGGACAGATTGGGTTCTATAGCCTTGGCTGGCAACCAATCTACCGCAGAAAGCAATGGCAACCTACTGCGGGATAATCTTCTGCCCAGTCAGGCATGTCTCTTTCGAGACATGATCGCCCAAGCGTGTTTCACGTATGGCACCTAACTGACTGACTGACTTTTGCTTTGTAAATATTTACATTTAATACAAAATTCTTGAAGTGGGCATCTATTTTTGTCTCTACATTACATTCCTTATTAATGATTTCGTTTCGTACCTTGCTATTTTGGTTTCAGCTATTTTGATTCTTGATGTAATTTTCTAAATTACTAGTATAGGAATGATTCAGTTTGATTGCATTCCTGTTAAAAAATATCATTAATTCTGAGCTTTATGGAAAGTGTTTATCGATCAGTTTAAAAATATTTATTAAATTCTGGATTTTATTTATAGCTAAATGGTTGATTGAACCAGACAATGGTTCAAAGGTGATGGCAAAATATATTGATATGTAGTCTGAAATTTATATATATATATATATATATATATATATATATATATATATATATATGATATAAAAATACTTGGCTGATAATTTATTTTGTAGATATTTTATAAGTAACCACCTACTCAGACCAAAATTTGTCACAAAGATTAATGGGTTATATTTATTCAGACGAAAAGAATCGTGGGTGTGGGGACAGAGGATGAAGGAAAACATTTTATCGATGAGAGATGGGGTAAGATATGCAGTGTTAATCTTTAAACGACGATATCAGATCTAGAATGCAGCATTCCTATCGAAGGTGATAAGATCAACTTCGACTGAACTTTCAGTTTGTCATTCTCAAATACACGACAGGAAATTTAGCGGTCGTATTTTCACTAGAAGAATAGAATTAAATTATAGAGTTAAAATTTTTATATTAATTGCTATGCAATAATTATATTTTCATCTTATAAACAATAATCTTTTTGGTTTTATGACAATGATATTTCTATCACATATGGGTAACAATGTCAAAGATGACTCATAAAAAAGAAAAAATTATTATTATTATTATTATTAATAATAATAATAATAATAATAATAATAATAATAATAATAATAATAATTCCTAAAATTAATAATAATAATAATAATAATAATAATAATAATAATAATAATAATAATAATAGGTAAAAAAAGAATTGAAGTGACAGTAGCCCCCCAGAATGGAAGAAGTCACACAGTTCTGGGAAAAGATATGGGCTTGCCCTAAAGAACTTAGCAAGGAAGTACATTGGATTACGCAAGAGACAGAACGAATGAAAAATAAACCCGAACAGACATGGTCTGGAATTACAGAAGATGATGTTAAATATGCACTAAAAAAAACACACAATTGGAAATTCCCAGGCAGAGATAAAATTCCTAACTTTTGGCTATATTATTTAAGCGCATCACATAAAAAACTAGCCAAAGATCTTCAAGAAATGGTTGACGATCCCACTAAAATTCCTGCATGGTTGACAAAAGGAATTACATTTCTTCTACCCAAGAATGGTGACACAAAAAATCCGAAAAACTACAGACCAATTACATGTCTTCCGACAACATATAAACTATTAACATCTATTTTAACAAAGCAGACATATTTATTCTTAGAAAGAAATGACATGTTACCGCTTGAACAAAAAGGGTGCAAACGTGGCTGTTATGGTTGTAAAGACCAATTGCTGATTAACAAAATGATCCTGGAAAACTGCTACAGTACAAAGAAAAATCTTAGTACAGCCTGGATAGACTATCGAAAGGCATTCGATAGTGTGCCACATGACTGGATTTTAAAGACTTTAAATATATACAAGATATCGCCCGTCATCATCAATTTCATCAAACAGTGCATGTCTATATGGAAAACAACCCTTTACCTCAATCATATAAATGGAACCTATAAGTCTGATGAAATAAACATCAAAAGAGGTATATTTCAAGGTGATTCTTTATCTCCCTTACTATTCTGCATATCATTAATAGCACTAACCAGTCAACTTAATAAGACAGAATGTGGTTATAAAATAGGACAAAAGAAAATAAGCCATCTATTTTACATGGATGACTTGAAGTTATATGCTAAGAATGATAATGAACTGGAAGGTCTTCTGCAAACTGTAAAATGCTTCAGCGAAGACATTGGAATGAAATTTAATTTGAATAAATGTGCTAAAGCTACAGTTTTACGTGGATCAATACAAGAAACATCCTCAATTAGCCTAGACCCTGCTGTAACAATAAAAGAGTTGAAACCAGAAGAAGCTTATAAATACCTAGGTGTAAATGAGAGCGAAAACATTCACCATAAAAAAATGAAAGAAATAGTGCGTAAAGAGTACTATAGAAGGCTACGAATGATATTAAAAACTGAATTAAATTCACAGAACAGAGTTATGGCCATTAATAGCCTTGCAATCCCAGTTGTCCAATATAGCTTTAACATCTTAAACTGGACTCTAAACGACATCAGGCGAATGGATGCTAAAACAAGAAAGCTTCTTTCTAAGCATAAGATGCATCATCCAAAGGCTGATGTAGACCGTCTATACATACCCCGTAAAGAAGGTGGAAGAGGTCTTATTCAGCTGGAATTGTCATACAAGACAACAACTATTGGCTTACTAACATACATAGAAACAACAAAGGATTGGATGTTACAATTAGTAAGGCAACATGAAGAAAGAAAGAAAAAATATTCAATAATAAAAGAAGGCAGTAAATTCAAACAAGATTTACAGTTAGTAGATTCTGTAGAAAAGCAAAACAGAAGCCAAGAACCAACTATTGCGGCAAAAAATATAAAAATGAAAGCCAAAGATAAAGCTCTTGAAAAGATGAAACAGCGCTGGCAAGACAAACCTCTGCATGGCCAATATCCAGTACGTGCCAATAAATCCAATGTTGACAAAGTTAATACTCATCGATGGTTACGTGCATCTGGATTAAAGTCTGAAACTGAAGGATTTATACTTGCAGCACAGGACCAAAGTCTTTTCACGAGAAACTTTCAGGCAAATATTATGCATAATAATATGGATCCAAAATGCAGGTTTTGTGATAAACACCAAGAAACAATAGACCACCTAATCTCAGGCTGTTCTGTGCTTGCCCCAAACGAATATAAAAATCGCCACGATAGAGTTGGGCAATATTTACATTGGACAATGTGCAAACATTATGGAAAAGCTGTAAACAAACACTGGTATGAACATCATCCAGCACCGGTTACAGAAATAGAAGATGTAACCATTCTATGGGATTACACCATCTACACAGAGAGAAAAATTGAAGCAAACAGGCCAGACATTATTGTTAAAAACCAGAAGGAGAAAACTTGTCTATTAATTGATATGGCTTGTCCAGCGGATTGTAACATAGCAATCAAGGAATTTGAAAAACTGTCAAAATATAAAGACCTGGAAATTGAAATAGAAAAAATGTGGAAATTGTAAACAAGAGTTGTGCCAGTGATAGTAGGTGCACTTGGAATGATAAAAAATGGAACAAAACAACACATTGAAAGAATCCCTGGAAACCCCAGCTTAAGAGATATACAAAAAATTGTCTTATTAAGTACAGCCCACACACTAAGGAAAACTTTATCTATGTAATGCTGGGGATGATAGGGAAGATAGAAAAACATGAAATGGAGCCATAACAACACGCCACTACCTGCCTTAAGTCTCCCCGCAGACTTGGTTGGTAGTGAGACCAAAGCAGAAATCGAAATATGATGAAAAATGACATAATAATAATATTTAACTAGTAAAAAGAAATTGATATATACTAAGTCTTTAACTGGGTATTACATGGGTATTATATGACCACATTAAATGGCCGTTTCAACAGACTTATATACATATTTGCATATAAAAATTTACTTGCCCACCTACTTGTTTATAACAATGGAAATGCTTACATGTATATCCTCCCATATGTCGAGATAAAAATATAAATTATATATATATATATATATATATATATATATATATATATACCTGTACAAACATGTACATATATTTGTAAAAATCTTAATGTTAATACAATTTCATCTCAAATAAAATTAACGATTTGGAGTTTTAGACAATTATGAATTTTAATAAATTTGTATGTCAGTATGTAACTGAAAAATAATTTCAAGTGTAAATTCCCTTTTGTTATGGAATTTTAAATCTGCATTTGAAAATGATTTCATTCCTATGGTTCAATTGTTCACTGGGATTTTTGCATTTGATTATTACGCCTTTTCTTCTAAGCATATATTCCATCTGTCCATGAATCAGTTGTGCATGTCCGATTATCCGCCATTTAACTTGTTGGGGAAGTCCTCAGTCTTTTTGTTTCCAATAATGTTTTGATAGGGCTATTCTAGGGAGCGTTGAAAAAAAGTGTCGGTGATTGTCGAATCTTCATTTCCAAATTCCAGCGGATATCCCTATGTATGTCTTTTTCCTGTTTCGGTCTTCTTCCGGAAAAATAGTAGCTTTATTTATTGTTTTATCAAAATTGCACTTGGTATAAACAGGCAGTTGGTTCTGTTATTACAACTACAAGGAAGTTTATATTCTTGTGCCTTATTGTGATTTTTTTTAATAATAGGTTGTTGTGTGAGTTAATGATGTTTTGAATATTCTTAGTGCTGGAATAAATTATTTTCAGAGTTTTTCTCTTGAAATGTCTCTTTATAGAGTTATTTTGGTTCAAGTCTCTTTCTATTAGGTTAAGGAATTATCGGCCGATATTTATATTCGACAACTTGCATATTATTATTATTTTTTTTGTCTGTTTTTGTTTACAATAGCTGCTTTTTCTTTCAAAGTTTCTTGGTAGACAGTTTCCTTTTTTTAAATTCCTTTTTTGAAGCCTCATTATATATTGATTTGTTCTCCTTAAATATTTTTTTACTGGACGATAATTTATTAATTCTCGTATTTACACTGTTAGGAATTTGATTAATTATTGACTTAAGATAATTGGAATTGACATTAATGTAAATAGGAGATTGATTTCCTTTAATAAATGGTTGGAATGAATTGCTGGAAAGGTTGAAACTGATATTTAAGAAATTTACTGTTTTGAGGTTAGATGAGATCTCGATTTTAAAGCCTAGAAATTGGAAAGTTTTTATTGTGTTTTTCAGTATTATAAATGATAGAGAACCATCGCTATTTGGGATAAATGTAAGTCCATCGTTTCGGTAAAGACCTACTTGATTGGGGTCAATAATTCTACTAAGAGTGTGTAATATGTATATTCTTATTATAATAAACGATTAGGGCTGAATCATACGCGCCCATTCTGATGTCAAATCTATCGTTGAGATTTTTAAGGGGAATCGTTATGTACTAGTAAAGATTGTCTAGATGCTAAAATAACATCAACTTCATTTTTTGTAATGTTTATGTAGTTTTTAGCAAAATTTAAACTTTTAATTCATAGGTCGTAACAAAATGAAGGGCTAAAAATCGATGATATCCAGTTAGATAAATGTAAGTTTTTTTTTTGTTTCGAATCTGTTCGAACCATTTAATAGGATCCAAACAATCTTTCTACAGAGTATTATAATGAGTTTCTTGTATAGTCAGTACTATTTTTAAGTATATTTTCAGAAATTAAGCCTAATATTGTTTTGGAAGGATTAATTAACCTAGCGTGAAGTTTTTTTGTCAAAATTGGGTTCATGGACTTTAATAATTAAATATATATTTTTTCATATGAGCTTTTCCCATTCTGTCTGTGAAGTCAAATGTATTTAGCAACATCCTCGATAGTTGATGAAATAGTGTTATTGTTGTTATCTTTTATACGAGTGCTAGTGATTTTATTGATGGGTAGGTTGTGATACTTCAAGGGTTCGATTTTATAAATGTATTAAGATTTATTGGCTTTAATCCACATCTTGTTAGAATTTTTAATGCTATTAATATAATTTTAAGCTTATGTTGGAATGGGTTAGATGGCTTCTTAGATTTTTTAAATTAGCTTAAACATGGCAAATTAGAAAAGGCTCTAGAAGTTTATTACAAAGGAGAGTTTTTGGAAGTTTAGATTATATTTTTCTTTATTTTCTTTTAGTGTATTCTGAGGGGTTTAAGGGAAAATAAGTTTTCCATCTGAGTCTTTTTATAAATTTAATTATTTTTTCAGTGAGTGATGGAATGAAAGAATGTAAGAAGTGGTAAGGAATGTTTTACAAGGAATATTCTGGTGCGAATTTCTCCATTTGCTTGTAAAAATATAGATTTATAAAATTATGAAAACGGAATTTTCCAAAGGGAGCTCGACTCATAGTATATAAGGAGCAAAACATATTAATATATATATATATATATATATATATATATATATATTGTTTTATCTACTGGTGAGTATCATTCATTAGAAAATACAAAACAAAATAATCCGAACCCTGGTTGTGATAGGAGGGACACACACACACACACACACACACACACACACACACACACACACACACACACACATATATATATATATATATATATATATATATAGATAGATAGATAGATAGATTTTATTGTAATATAATTAAACACTCTCGCAACAGAGAAATTCACATGTTTCGTAATCATATTTTCACTATGACTATACTCAAGTGATCATTTTTGTGTTGACAAACGGATTTGCTTTTCTGTGCCAAAAAATTAACGCTTTGTTGCATTTTAGTTACAACTGTAACCAGTATGCAACAAATGGTTAGATTATATCACAATAATATTTAGTAATTCTACCAGTGATCTTAATTTTACCATAGTAAATATTTTGGTAATTGCAGAAACCCGCATCAATGCCTCTTATCTAATAAGTTTTTAACTAAATCTCTGGTGTATATGCGCTCTAGATCGTCAGTAGAAAATTCTAGGGTTACTAAAGTTTATATTAGTAATACAATGAAATTTTTTAAAAAGCGTTTTTACAATCATCTATCATCTTTTACTAAGAAGGATAAACATAATATGACATCACTTTCTAAATATTTTTGCAAGTTAACTGCGGAAAATAAAACACCTACAGTTAAATGGAAACTTCTCAAACAAGCTAGAATATCTAGTTCGGTATATGGACTATGTTGCTATTGTCTTCAAGAAAAATGGAAATTATTAAGTACATTACGAATAATACATCAGTGGAACTACAGCAAATTGTAAACATATTAAAGAATTAAAATTCCTGCTAGAATTATAAAATCTAAGGTATGAAACTTCAGCAATTAGAAACTTTTTACAGTACTAATTTTACAATCTGGATAATTTCCTTCAACTATATGATCTCTCTTCTTATGTTATTTTATTTTTCTTTCATATTAAAAACAGTGATCTATTTACTACTTTAAATTTAATTTTAATATTAGTTTTAATTTATTTCCTTTCATAATAATTTCAATTTTTTTATTTGAATTTAATTTTAATGTTAATTTAACTTTTATATTTTAATTTTTCAGTTTAATATTTATTAATTTTTTTATTTAACTTCTCTAATTTATTATACAAGTGCGAATGAATTTATTTCTTCATATTATGTTTTTAAATATCATCTAATTTGCATTTTATGAATAATTCCTCTGTGTGTGTACGTGATTTCATCATTTTTTTGCCAAAGGATTTAGTTTGAAACAATGTGACGAACGTCTGTATGTATCTGCAATTCTCATCAAACCAGAGTTTGAAATTTCTATTTCTTTGCCGCTTCTGTTGTGTCCTCTCACTTTCTTCCCTCTGAATGTTTTCTTACTTTTCCCTCTTTTTAAGCCCAGAGACTATGCAACCGATATCTATATCTGTCTACAATTTGCTTTTTGCATAAATATAAAATTTCTCTCTCAGCCGTTTCCATTGGCACTTTCCTCTCAGTAATTTCTCTTGTTTTCCTCTTTGTTTTCCTCTTTTTTCCGTTTCTTGATTTATCTTTTAGTTTTCTCATCTTTTCTGTCCACATTCTTTCTCCCCTCTTTTTAATATCTTCTAAACTCGTACAAAAAGATTTCCCAAAATAAAAGGAAATATTTTTATTTCTTTAATTTTCTTTAAAATAATAACGTTTATTATTAATTAACTGATGAGCCATTGTTCTTTAAATGTCAAAACAAAATGTGCAATTTTCAAGTAACTTGTAGTTTGTACATGTTCTAAAATATAATTTATAATATATATATATATATATATATATATATATATATATATATATGCATGCATATATATCCAAATAAATAAAGAACATAAAATAATTGCAACGTTCAAAACATTAATTTAAAATAGTGCTCAGTATAAAAATAGAGCAATTAATATTAAATAATAATTATTTCGTTTGAACTTGTGCAAACTAAAAATTATCAAAATTGTACATTTAGTTTAGACTTTGAAAGAACAATGTATCATCATGTTGTTAATAATTATATTAATAAGCGTTTTATTAAAAATAATCAGAAAAAATGCTTCCATACATTTGGGGAATTTTTCTTTTTTCGTACGAGCTAAAAAGCTAATAAAATGGAGGGGAAACAGAGGGAAGCAAAGATCAGAAAATAAGATGAGAAATCAAGAATAGAAGAAGAAAGAGAAAAGGGAAAGATACAGCAGAAATAGAAAGTGAATAGGAAACTAAGAGAGAAAACGTAGAGAGAGAAAAGCAAATAGAAACGACTAAGAGAGAGAAATTTTAAAATTTTCGTCGGAAGTGAATTGCAGACCTCTATATACATCGTTTACATTGTTTCAAATTCAATATTTTGGCATTAAAGAACAATATATGATGAAAACACATACACAAACAAAAAATTATACATTAAGCGTAAAATAAATATTTAAAAACATAACACGGATAATAATTCGTTAGAGCTAGTATGATAAATATGAAAGATAGATTAAAATAAATTTAATATTAAATTTAAAATTAAAATAAAATTAAAGTAAATTAAATTAAGATTATTATTAAAATTAAATAAAAAATAATATAAATCAATAAAATAAAATAAATTAAAATATATTACAAAAATAATAATAATAAATATAAAGTATATAACAAAATAATTAATATGAGAATACAAAAACAATAAATGAAAAAATAAAAATATTAAATATTAACAATATATAATAATAAATGATAACAAAAAATAAAAATGTAAATATAAATACAAGCTAGTACATGGCTAAAACTACTAACAGTAATCATCGAGTGCAATGAAAATACTTAAGGCAATAAACAGATTACATTTTGCAATAGAAAATAAAATAAAATAGCATAAGAGAGATCATATGGTGAAAATAAAATTGTTAAAATAGTAATGTTTTTTATTATAAAATGTTTGCAATTGCTATAGTTTCATACCTAAGATTTAGTAATACTAGCAGAATTGTACGTTGAATTTATTGATACGTTTACAATTTACTATAGTTTCGTGCCTTTGGCTTAGTAATTTGTCAATTTTCATGTACTTTAAAATTTCCATTTTCTCTTGCAGACACAGGAAACATAGTTCGTTCACTGATCAAGAGATTCTAGCTTGTTCGAGAATTTTCAATTTAAATTTAGGTGTTTTCTTCTCCTCTTTTCACTTCCGAAAATATTTAGAAAGTGATTTTATATTTCGTTTATGCTTATTAGTAAAAGATAAAAGATGATTATAAAACGGTTTTCAAAATACTTCATTGTATTACCAATATAGATTTTAGTAACTGGATTTTCTGCTGATGAGCACAAGGAATGTAGTCAAACACTTGTATATAAATATATATTTATACATATATGTGTTTGTATTACATAGCATTACCAAGCGTTTAGAATGTGTGTTTAACAAAATCAGAATGAAAGAACAAATTTAGTCAGTGGACCCCAGTTGAAGGAAGAGAGTAGAGTCGCCCCCGCCAAAACTCAGAAATAGACTTTTGAATACCATCGGTCTGAAAAACTTGCCTGCTGCTAGAAATAAGAGCAAGACAATCAGAGTGAGTTATTGTCAAATTCAACCCACTAACTCTCCCGTAGACATAATATAACACGAATATTCTACTGAATACCAGCCAACTGATATTTCTTTTAAGTCAATTATTTTAACTTGATTGTAATCTTGTAATTATTCTCTTTCTCTCTCTCTCTCTCTCTCTCTCTCTATATATATATATATATATATATATATACCGTGGCGTTGCGGTCATGAATGTGATTTTTTATCATATAACAATTGCTAGCAAGTCTATACATACGTACATCCTTCTCATATACATATTTATTAATTTACTATATCTTTATATATATATATATATTTAGAGTATCGAGGCAGCAAGTAATTTTCTAAACATGTTGTTAAACATAAGAGACAATGAATGTCTTTTATGTTTAATCATGAGCCGTTCGAAACGTTTTTGCTTTAATTTCAGTTGAAAATAAAGACAAAAATTCTTCAACATTTGGATAATTATTTATTGATTTTCTTCTAAGCTTTCGGCTCACATGAGTCATCTTCAGAGAGGTTGTTTATACTGAATTATTATAACATCCACCATCACCGACGATTTTATTTTGTGTTGACATAAAACTCCGCTTGGCAACGGCAATAGTTACTAAAATAGTAAACGCAGTTCTTAAATTTGCGATGCGGTTTTATGACGTCACACCGCGTGATAGCGCAAAATGATAACAAAACCATGTAGTCAAATGCAATGTAAGATGTTATTTCCGTATTTAAAGTTGATTTTATTGAGTGTTAGTTGTTTAGATTTGATTTATGTGGCCTCCAATAACTGCAGTTTCCTCTTACTGTGTGTATGAGTAAGGATCACCGTATTGTTGACCATAAATCTGTCTGATATTACCTACATGTTTATGTTTTTCAGAGAAATGTTGCTTAATAGTACTCTGATCAGAAAGATGACATGTAAGTCTACGGGAGAGCGTGGTTGTAGTAAAACCAATATATGTACTACGTTTTTTATTAGTATCAGAGATGCAATCTCTGAATGGGCATGTAAATTGGTACACTACATTGGTTTTTTGTAGAGAATTTAGTTTAGTGCTTGTTGGGTTATTATATAATAATTATTTTCAACTGAAATTAAAGCTAAAATACGACATTTAGAACGGCTCATGATTAAACATAATAGACATTCATTCTCTCTTATATTCAACAGCATATGTTTGGAAAAAATATATATATATACGAAAGTTAATGAAATGGTAGATATACGTCGGCTCGGGTGATTCTCTTTTCTACCAGTTATTAAAATTTACTAGCAGTTACGAAAGCTCTTGCCGTGTGTTGGTTCTTTAACAGTACCTTATTATATGACAGCTTTACAAAATTTATGTCGTCGAGTAGCGAAGAATATTTGGATTAAGCGTTTGAATTTTTTTCTTGTTTTCATGCAAGAAACTCTGTAGTAGGTACATCAATACATAGGTTGCCGTCATTTTAGACGGCATACCAAAAACAAAAACGTAGCCGTCGTTTTTTACGACACGCGCTTACTTATATATATAAATATGTAAATCAAAACTTGCTTATTAATCAACGTAAAGAACTTAGGGTGTCAAAGAAATAGATTTAAACACGTTTAAAAAAGATTTGGTTATACCCTTCTTTCTGATTTTATATCAGAATCGTTATATTTTAGCCTTAATTCTTTGATACCAGTTAGAACTTAAATTTAGACACTTAATATCCATAAGTTTAATCCTAACAGCTGCTCTTGACCACTCAGGTAAACTACTTCCCTCCACTCGTATGCTTTGTGCATTACTTTTCTTCTTTACTACCCCTCTTGGGCTTTTCTTAAACTACCTTTCTTGCATCTTCCTTTTATTTACTATCCTTTATGCCTTGTACCCTAGAATTTCTTCCTTTTCGTTCGGCTGAGGTTGAACAATGCGGATTCTAAGAACCTGTTGAAATAGCTATTTTCCAAATGTAAATTTTAAATTTACATATGAGATTATATATATATATATATATATATATATATATATATATATTAATTCAGCTACTTTAATCCAAGTGAAAAAAGCAGGAAGGTAAATTCCAAAAACCCGACCCTAATTAATATTAAAAATTTTATTTTAATATTAAAAAATGATACAGGAAGAGAGCGCCATGTAATAAAATATTACAGAGCAAATATAAATTAAAAAAGGATTAATTCAATGATGTTGAATGACCATTTCGATGTGAAAATCCCCACGGGGGATAACACATCACCTCAGCAACCGAAAAATCCTTTCAGAAACTGGAGCAAAATCAGTCTAATTTTCCTTTTTAAATAGATTTACAAAGAAATTAAAAAAGAAAATAAAAATAAAAGGAAAGAAAAAGATAAAACAAAATAAAAACAAATAAACAAGAAAAGAAAAAGTTGACATCGTCTGGGTTCACAAAAAAAGAAAGCACAATTGTAACTTAAAAATTAACAGACAGCCGTGTTGAATTGATGTAAGGTTAAGCAACACGGAAAAAATGTGAGAGATGAGAAATAAAAAGGAATGAAGGGAGGGAAAAAGAAAAGAAAAGAAAGAAACAAAAATTTTATATATTACAGACGCTGGACATATTCAAAAAACTAACTTCCCAAAAACGTTGAAGTATTAGAAAAAGGCCTTTACTTAAAAAGGCATAATTATTTTTAAAGGGAATAAAAAGATATAGGATTTAAAAGATTTTTTTTTAAATTAGGTTATTTGATTTAAACTAAATAAAGACATCGCTAGGTAAAAAAAATGCATTTACAATTATACATACATATAGAAGTATCCATATACATACATACACATACACACACAATTCTTCGATTATGAATACATATATACATACATACACATACACACACATACATTTAATTCCATACACACTTATATACTTATATACACATACATGCGCATACACACATATATATGTGTGCACACATATACAAAAATTCACACACACACAATATATATGTGTACACACACATGCACACATATACATACACACACACACACATATATACATTATACATATGCACACACACATACATATAAAAAAATAAAGGAATATTAAAAAAGAGCATTTAAATAGTTAAAATTTTTTCCACATAAATACATATGTACACACATACATATATACATATATACATATATACAAAAAAGCACATACACTCAGAAACATACACATATACATAAAAATTATAAAAAGAAAAATTAGAAATTAAAAAATTAAAAAATTAAAAACTTGAAATTTAAAATTTAAATTTTAAAATCCCCCCTATGACGGCACTTATTAATGAATTCATTCCTAAGATTCAAAAGTAAGTCCTGATGAGGATACTTCAAAATCAGAATCTTCTCCAATAAACATAGACGGCACCTATCACGAAAATTTTTGGGGGTACAAGCTGAGCCTATGAATTTCCAGCTGATTATAGGGTTCTGCCCTTCCTCCTTCATTTTTCAGAATCTACTTGATAGTGCCGTCTGGAATCTTTGGTTAGGGTTCGAAAACGAGTACTTGTGTTTGTAAAGTCTCTGTTTGAAAGGGCCCGCGGACATGCCAATACAAGCCCGGTAATTGTCTTTGTTGTTAGATGGAGAAATACGGGCTTCATAAATTACTTGGGTGGATTTACATTTGCCCTGCACCGGGCAGGTATCCACAGAATTACAATTACATTTATCCACAATTCCGGATTTAACGTCGGTATTATTTAGGTTCATTAAAATATGCCTATTATGGGAATTAATTATATCATATATATATATATATATATATATTATAATCTAATATATATACATATATTAGAATCTTGAATGAATTCAAGCTATTGCCCAAACGATAGAATTCTCAGAACTGCGTGCGTGTGGTTTTAGATGGCAACGCATCAATGATGATGTACTATAAGCAAGCTAGAATTTCATTGTATATCAAATGTATCCGACTTTGTTCTTCATAGCGTTCAACATATCTGTTTTCATACTAAAGAAATTTAGTTTAAGAGGTGTTTTAGTTTGCTTTTCGTTCAAAGAAATCTTCAGTTGAAGCACACAGTTGAGACTTACGGCGACTATCTCTCTCGGTAACAACATGTCGAGATTAGTTTAGACGTTTCAAAAATAATGATTATAATGTTGAAGATGAAGAACGCTCTGGTGCATCTAAAAAGTTTTAAGAGGAAAAATTGGAAGGATTTCTTCATGAAGACTTATATCAGGTGCAAATTGAACTTGCAGAATCATCAGGAGTTGATCACACAAAATTTTTGAAACGTTTGAAAATATTAGGAATGAATACAAAGCGAGGATATTCGTTGCCGTAAAGTTGAATCCGAGAGTTGTCGTGTCACGTGTGAACAACTGCTTCAACCACAGAAAGGGAAAGGTTGTTTGCATTGGCAATGAAAATGAATACGCTACGAAAATCTTAAACGTAAAAGATCGTAGTGGTAAGCCTTTCCATGCATCAATATCAATGCTGTGCATTTGTCGAGATCAGCTTGGTGTAGTTTATTAAGAGCTTCTCATACCAACCAAAACAACCACGGGAGATCGCTATCGGCTGCAACTGATGCGATTGAGCCGAGTATTTAACAAAAATACGGCTGCTATACGAGCAGACATGACAAAGTGATTTTGCATTATAGCAATCCTAGGCCATATGTGGCAAAATGAGTGAAAACCTACTTAGAAACACTTAAATGGGAAGTCTATTCTCACCCGCTGTATTCACCTATCATTGCCCCGACTGATTATCACTTGTTCCTATCGATGGCACATAGTCTGGCTGAGAAGCACTTTCAGACCTATGAAGATGCCAAAAATATGGGTCGACTCGTGGTTAACTTCTAAAGACCTATCGTTTTCCAGCGTGGAATTCAATTGCTGCCTTAAAGTTGGGATAAAATAGTGGCAAGCGATTGACAATAATTTCAGTGACATATTTCTTACAAATTTTTGTAGATAAAACATTACTTTTCATAAAAACTTAGCGAGTACTTAATCAAGGTCTTTATATATACATATATACATATATGGAAAAATTAGATGAATTTACAAATCCATTAGTGATAAATTATTTCCTGAATATTTTTTTAATATTTATTTTCAATTATAATAATTTATTTTCATTATAATTGTCTATTAAATTCTAACATTGAAGTCTCATTGAATTACTATCACCCGTAGAATTAACCTTTAAAATTACCAAGGATACTACTTACTTAATTATAATTTCTTCTCTTATTTATATGGAGTTTGGTGTAATTTGATCTTTTGGTATGTGATTTTAGTAAGTTTTATAAATAGTTTATCCTATCTGAACAACATCCAATTATTCAAGCCTATTTGCATTTAATCAAATGAAAAATATCCAGAACAATAAAAATTCAGATGCAGGAATACATAAAATGAAATGGCAAACTGTCCCTTGCAGAAAACATACAGACAATTGAAAAAACGTATCTATGAACACAGAAGAGACGTCATGAATAATAATTTAACATATGCACTGGTCATACATGGAAATACATTCGATAACAATTTTGACCTAAAAATGCTGTACTCTTCAAAAGTGTAAATACTTTATTCAAAAGAAAATTTGTCGAGAGCGCCGCATTCAAATATTATCAAAATATTAATCTGCGCCCAATTTTTTCTCAGTCTCACCTTTCCTAACAAAAACAATACTTACCCATATATATATATATATATATATATATATATATATATATATATATATATATATATAGTTGAAGAGAACTAACAGTTTTGGAATTACGATTTTTCAGGTATTTACTTTTTTAAAAAAGTGTGCAGTTCAACATATATTGTAGAGCAATATGTTTCGAAATATTACCTCGTCATCAGGCAATGTTGACTTATTGTTGAGAAAATGATTTACATTTGAAGGCATAATACAATGCGCTTCTTATTTAAAGAGTCAATATGAATAGAGGAAGACAGTACAAATATGGGTGTGTTTAATTTAATAAATCAGAATTAAGTTCAACCTTTAAAGTTTGAAAATATAGGTCATATATTTCGGGAAATACAGGTTTTCTTCTTTCAATCTTAACGGGAAATTGTCAGTCAATTGATCCACCGGTACGATGTATTTATTCTTGTTAAAAGATTATTGTGTTGGCGTTCTCTGTATCACAGCGTTTTTTAAAAACAAAAAGAAAGAAAAGATTTTACAATTTTGATCTGACTTAAAGGAACCTTTGGTTATGATTATAGTATTTTTATTTCAGTTCAGAGAGCATTTTTTCCTATTTTTCCCCTAAAGTCATAATTTGTAAAAAGATTTAAATATTTATTTAAGTAATATTATAATACAAAATAAATTATCGGATGTATGTTAGTTAATGAATGTTCTTTTATGAAGACTTTTTTTAACCATATTCTAAGGTGAACATTTTACAATGTTTACATATGACATTTATTTTTTATTACATGTATTTAAGAGATTGTTATTCTTAAGAAATTTAATATATAATTTTTCATATAGAGACAAGGGGCATCGGTTATTTAAGATATGCATATTTTAGCATTTTTAAATATTTATTTTATTTTCTTGTAGGAGTTTATATTGTTTGATGTAGATAGGGATGTTATATTTCTGTACTTATTATTAAATTAAAAAACAAATTATATATATATATATATATATATATACACTCATCTCTCAGGCACCCATGCTTTCCACCGAAAAGTTTTTCTAGTGTTAATTATTCCTGATGTCATTAAAAATTTGGTTCTCTAAAAACATCACAACCTAACAGGAAGCGATCATACTCGAGCCACGCTTGTTAATATTTATTGCAAAATCTCAAACAAATGTGGCACAAGGCCTATGTGAGGGAGTAGTCATAACTATTTAAACTTTTAACCTAGCTAGTTGCAACCACAGACACATTATCAGTTTTACAAAAGACAAAATAAAACCGGAAATTATATTTGGTGTGCAAAAATCGACAAACGTGTTACATGGCGCAAAATAGAGTTGAGGTGTAGTGATATTCACAGTCCTATCACTCACTTAGCGATACCAATTAAATGGATATTCCCAAACTCTCGTCCAACAATGTTACAACGGTCAAAGAAGACAGTTTCCACGCGGGCTTAGGTTGAATAAAATAGTCAACACAATGAATTTGTCTGACAAAGACAAACTGACCACCTTTACAAATTCTATTGGATAAATCCAGCAAATTTGGCATGATTTTTGTGGTAGTATTTTACGATTCAGTCAATGAAAACGAGTAGTTACATTTACTCTCGTCTCCATCTGCCTATTTTATGTCATTTAATTTTTCCCAGTTATGTCTGAGCACCACCCACTTAGCGAATAAGTTGTTTTCTTATCTTAGTTTTGAAATGTATTTGCTTTTGTCACATTTATATGAAAAAAGGATTTATGTAAATATAATAAGACCTGATATTGATATTCAGGTGTAAGAAAAAATTGTAATAAATACTATTTTTTGCGAATGATTGTCGTTAATTATTAAAGGAATATTGATGCATGTATAAAAAAAAAGGTTAAATTTCCGAGCATTTTAAACAATGACATTAGCATAATTACATGTTACATCTTATATTAGTGCATACACTGAGCAGTACATACTCGGATTTCATTTGTCGTGTATGATATGATCCCTTAAATTTAGGTTCAAAAGTTGCATGAAACGCATATATATATGACGCCAATTCGGTCGGGTTTTAATCCAGGGTAAAAAGCTATCAGATATCTAATCGTACTGATTAGATGTGATGTAGCAAAACAGATCAGTCTGCGGATGACAGTTTTACCTACTGAATATATATATATATATATATATATTCAGTAGGTGTTACTGTAAAGGCATATATCTTAACCAAAATCGTACCTCTTGAAACTTCACAAACATAGTCAAATATCCCATTAAATTGTAGAACTACTTGCGAATATTTTGAACAGAATTCTAATAGAAAATAGTTCATATATTTTTTTTTTACAATTGACAAATGTTGCAGCTGAAACTACTTGGTAGAATAAAGTGGCAATTTAATATTTTAAAATGTTTAGCAATTGAAAATTAAAAATATCTTAATAGAATATATAATAACCAGGTGTAAGTATTTAAACATTTTGTCGAAGAAGAAAATACGGGAATTCGGAATATTTTAAAATAATCTTATAGTTATGGTTATCTTAAAAGATTTATAAAGTGATGGCAATATAAATGTTATAAAATATCCTTACAATATGATAGCAATTTAAAATTTTAAAACCTCTTAAAGGAGATAGCAATTTGATATATTTTTTAAATCCTCTTTAAAATGATTTTTAAATATTCTAAATATATGACAAGCCTATTTTGTTTTAATATCTTCGTTCCATAATTTACAACGAACACTGGTAAGATTTGTAAGGCTTTCACAACGTTAACATTTTAAAAAATACATTAAACACAGATATTTTATATAATATAGTCAAATGTACACTTTTTTAAGTGTTCAGAATTTTTTATTGACAAAATTCTAGCGTGATATAATTGCTTAATATTTTCAATAATAAAACAAGTTTTGCCTTTTAATGATATGAACAAATGTTCCAAATGTTTTTTTATTTATAAAAATCGCTTTAACTGAATTTTTTTAAATTTGGTAAATTCTATATTATTTTTAAATTGTTTATTTATTTAGGGCTTATCAACATTTTGCAGGTTAATCGAGGCTGGAAAATTTTTAGATTTTAAAAATCTGGAAGTGAGATAATGAGTTTTCTGGTTTTAATTAACTCGTATATCGGGAGATGTAAATATCTTTACCAAGGGAACTTGCGAATAAATAAATATAAAATTGAAACTCTTTTCCAGTTCAGAGCCGTTATTCAAAGCTCTGCTGCATATCCAAGCTTACAGTGTCTGGTATTTCCAAGCAGTCAATCATTTGACCAGGTTGGATGTTGCTTAATATCTGTGGTCGTACGAAAACTGGTGCTTCTTCGTGACATTGTCATACGTTTTTAATAGGAAGTGGAAACTTAATCATAAACGAGAAACAAAAAATAAAACTCTACACACGTTTAAAAGACCGGAGGGTGTAAATCGGAAAATCTTAAGTCTTAATTTTTTATATTTTAATGTTTAAATAATTCCATGAGAAATATTCCATTTTGTGTGATTTTAATCATTCCAGCTGGATTAAAAATATATTGGCAATATATTTTCCTTTTAATTCACGCTTTATTAGTATATATTCAAATTTATTACAAATTTTCTAGATCTGTGTTTGGTAATACAGTTTAGTTAACCGTAAGTAGTGTTCAATCCTTACAAGATGATCCATATTTGAGTCCCGTTAAACGTCGATCAGGTAAGAGGACTTGGAGTCAAAAAAAGAAATTGAATCAAACCAGTATTAAAATAGTTTGGTAAATATTTTATTTGTTCCCCGAAGGCCTTTACCCCGTCAAATCTTTCCAAAACATCCTTAATTCCGTGCAAATGTATATACTGAACTCAAATCGATAATTGTTTATTGAAGAAACGTACCTTTTTTCATGTTATCGACCAGAAAAAAATCGGATTATATCTCAATCCTTACCACCGTTCTCATATCTGATTCACCACAGAATGACTTGAGGCGTAGGATACGTATTTCGGCCTATTTACTTTCTTTGAACAATTACTACGCTATTTGTTTTGTTTCGGAACTCAATTTCCGCGTAGTAATTGAACAAAGGAAGTAAATATGCCGAAAAATTGGCCAACTACGCGTGAAGTCATTCTACAGTGAATAACATATTTGAAGCGTGGCTACGGGATGAGATAAACAGCGACAAGAAGCTCGATATTTTTCTGGTCATGGACATGAAAAAAGGTGGGTTTCATCAATAATCGATTTGAGTTCAGCATATACATTTGGACGGAAATAAGCATGGTTTGGAAAGATTTGAAGGGTTAAAAGCCTTCGGGGAACAGATAAAAAATTAACCAATAGTTTAGCCCGCTGAACATATTTTTTAATTGACATATTTTTTTATTAAATAATGTAAATTAGTGACCTTTTTACTTTGTTTCCACTTTAAACTCTTCTTCATTAAGTGACAAATTTCATTTGCTTAGTATGGATTTCAACTTTCCGTTTCTTCGTAATTGTTAGCGTGTTTAAATGAATATATACTAAATTTGATTTGTTTCATCGTGTTAATTTATATCTCTGTTTCATTTTGATTTTTGAAGAACATTCTTATATTAAACTATTTTTATTTCTTTTATCAATTACTTATTTAACCTTTAGCATTTAACCCACACTGGAAATATCGGTTCTCAACGCTTAACCAGACCAACGGATACGCTGCCATAATGAGTTCATCGTAAATAACGCAGAAAATAACGCAAACAGTGAGGCTTTGGTCGCAGCTTCAACGAATAGAACCATTCCATCGTTTAGTCTTTGTACCGTATTTTCTGTTCTTCAAAAAAAAGAAGAAAATATCGAGATGCTTTTCAAATTGCAGTATTGTTCGTTTTATGGTTATTTTTTAAGTGACTTAGATGTGGCGAAAGGCCAAAAGAATGGTGTACTCATTGAGAATCGAACTCACTGCTCAGTTGTAATTCTTCTAGCAAAACACACTTGCTAACAGTTGCAGAACGTTGGACTGACTTTTGTTAGTTTTATGTATCCCAACCAAGAATTTAATCTTGTATTTACTACATCAACTGGTCTTCAGTTACCTGAATGTGACAGTTAATTTTGATTTCTCATAAATGAACTAGGATCTTTATTAGCTACACAGAGAAAGATGTTTGCTATTTCGTCTGGTTGGCTGTACTTCGTATTATGTCTACAAATTTAAACAACCTATATTATACATTGTTTTGTATAAAATATCTTTCTGAAAATCTTGAAAGTTTCAGTCAAATTTTTCCCGAAAAAAATCAATCCTAACGCACATTTAAAAAAAAAATAAACATCCCAAACAGGTTCTTCTAAACATCAGAAAAAAACTTAAACAAATCATTAAATAAAGAGCTATGCTCTATGGCCAACTACATCTGAGTAGTGTCAATGTAGGATGCTTAGTTGCGCCACGAACTAAAACTCTGCGGGCTATATTCGAATGTTCTGACGAGGAGGGTAACTTGACACACAGGACTTAAAAAATATGACCTTTCCTGTAGGGCAATTGGTTATTTAGATCAAAGGAATAAACAGGAAGCCATAGCGACACATTATTCGGTGGGCATTTGTTCCCCCTGAATGGAATCAAAGTCAGTGTGTCCTGAACCAGAACATCTTTCACGCTGGACATCTGCAGGTGTTTATGGGAGCAAGCTTTTTTTGCTTACATTAGCCGTATATTATCGAAAACTTAAATCTGATTATGAACGCTATAGAAAAATTGTTAGTTAATGTAAACATCGTTCACTTACTTTCCAGTGACATTTTAGTTTATCGCAGATAATTGTGAACACTCTTAAAAATTAAAAAAATCAGAGGCATTTTCATGCAATCTTCGAAATGCAAATATACTGAGAACAGCTGAGAAGCTGAGTTTTTTTTTCAAATTCCACGAGTAAGAAAATAGTTGCAGGTTTAAAATTGCTCTTTCAGCTACTTTCTCTTATCTGTCACTTTGCTGTGAAAATTGTCCTCCGGTTTAATCTTGGAAACTGATAATATCTCCAAGAGTAATACGTTCTCCGAAATGAATGTATTAAATATTAACAAGAAGGATACAATTTAGGAAACGTGTTGACTTTTTTTTTTATTTTTAAATCGGTCCTCGAGAAGAACTTCTTGGCTCAACCCACTCGAGACAACATCCACGCACATCTTTTAAAATTAATACGTGGAACATCAAAAGTAAAAATGATTTCTATTCTATAAATCAGAGAAGTAGTTTGTTTCTTTTAACAATTCTGAGATTAATTTGTCTTTGACGATTTCCGACTTCTAAGTTTGTCTTTTTCTACTTACTTCCCCCTCTATGTTTCGAACTTGTTCAATTTTTATTCCGGCTCTGAGATTATTCCCCAGGGTCTTTTTTCTGTATCGGGTCTCTTCATAACGTGGAGGATAATGGATCTCCACAACTTCTCGTTTTTTTTTTGTAGCGATTAATCATGTTAAACTTTTGATATAACTCGAAATCACTATTCTGCCAACCATTTACATAAACTTGTGTGCTAAGCCCCTTTTAGGACGTGGGTGACTTTCCACTATTTCTTTTGTAGATTTTAGCAAGCTTGTCTTTTTACTATCTCCTCCCTGTTCTGCTAAGCATTTATGCACGCTCTCAATGCTGGTTACAAACCTTGGGAGTCACATTTTTGAAGCTCTTTTTTCTTAAAATTATATATCGTAGGATTTTCAATTTTTTTTTCTGATGCTACGTATAAGTAGTTGTCTGTTCAACACATTGATGTTTTAATACGTACCTATCTTCACATTTTTTAGAGTATTTCAATATAGATTTCCCCTTTTAAATCTTTCACATGTCTTGTTTACTTTAAACAGTTTAAGTCACACAGCTCAAATGTTTCAGTATCTATAAGTATTCGTATCAAAACGGAAACACTGATTATTAAATCTACAGCAATATTTTACGCCTTGTCTTAAGCTTTCTACATACCATATTTTCTCATTTCGATTTGACAGTTAAGTATGACGATAAAATACGTTCGGTATCAAGACCTCTGGTTGGTTTTGAGGAGCTCAGAACCACCTCGTGATTGTTCTTATTCCAAGGTCTATAATAATCCGGAATAATAGCACCATGTTAGAGTGGTAGAAAACTGGTCTTAAAACATTATGAAAGTGTAAAAATAAACTTTTTAAGTAAAAATAGCAGAAATTCATTTTTGAAAAAATAGATTAACAGCAATACATGTGATTGTCGATGAAAACACTTTTTACAAAAACACGTCAATGAAACCTTATCTACAAACTGATTTCTTACAAACAATACATATTCTAAATATCCAGTTGGCATTAAATAATCTACTGTGCTTGATATGCCGCAAAATAAGTCAAACCAAACTAAGTTTTCAAATTTTTAGTATGCACTGTTTAGACATATCAGTCAGTTAAGTGGCATACGTGATACACTCTTGGGTGATCATGTCTCTTTCGAGACATGACTGACTGGGCAGAAGATTATCCCGCAGTAGGTTGCCATTGTAGTTGCTTGATTTTAGTATCCCCAATTTGTAATTTATATTTTGGGCTCATCTTTTTGCTGAAAAACATGTAGCATTCTGACTTCTTTTACTTTATATAGTTCTTTCTTTAATTTTCTACCTCCTCTGGGATCTTTTGTCCATTCGTTCCGTCATATGCTTTCAACATTGTCATGTACATTTCTTATGTTAAGTTTGTAGCCGCCAACAAGAAATATCGATTCGATAATTTGTCTGAATATCGGTTATTATGATTTATTCATATTTGCATAATTTACATTCGGACGTCAACTCTGCTGTGTGGGTCACGTGTCCAGAATTTATCACTCTCGATTTCCACGTACCATACTGTTTAGAGAACTCGCCAACATCAAAAACCTACATGGAAGCCCAAAACGACATTTCAAAGATCAATTGAAGACATTCTTGACACAGGTCACTATTGACTTAGATACCTGGAAAATAGTTGGATCATTTAAGCCGGCAGCGAAACATTCGAGTCCAATCGACGAAATGAAGACGTGATCTCAGAAGGGCTTGACACGCAGTGCCACGTCCTGCACCCGCCCTCTTTTATGGCTTCCCCATTCTTTGTGACTCTTACCATCGAACTAGGCATGGAAATTTACGGAAAAAAGTGAGATATCAGTGAATTCGACATACTACATATGATTCCTGCCAAGTGTTTGGTTTTGTAAAAAGAATGACAAATCGTTTTTAGGCCTGAACAAAACTTCATTCCAGAATCCATCTTCATAATTCTAAAGCAACATATGCTCATGTAAAGATTAACAGTAATTAACTAAGACTTGATAGCAGACACAAAAATAACGGCCAACAGGCGGTTTATAAATTAGGGATGCCAAAATCAGACAATAAAATATCCTATATCTCAGAAGTATTGTAATTGGGAAACCAAAACCTGAAGACGCATTAGGATAATAAAAGATGCCTCTCTAAATCTAAGCAAATTCTTCACAGAAAAAACTTCGTTAGAAACACAGAAAAGAATACTGAACTGCTATATGTCAGTGAATGCTGGCCAATCTCGTCACAGTTAAAGAGACTTGAGGCACCAAACGTGATTCTGAAATAAGATACTGAGAATAACATGGCCCGAACATCTGAGCAATGACCAAGATTTAGAGAAAAATGAGACAAAAATATACACATTAAAAATCAGAAAAAGACAGTTGATATTTCTAAGAAACTTAAGTAGTGAGAGCTACGAAAATTTGACACAGGACATTTTATAGGACAGGAAAGTTGCGCATACCTCACCTAACGGAGCTGTAAAACGTTAACAGAACCGGGATCAATATGAACAAGACAAACTATAATAGCAAGGAAGGACAGAATGTTGTGGAGAACTATGATAGTCCATGAATATCTTTAGTTAAACTGTGTACAAGTACTGCTAGTCTCCGACATCTATCAAATTCGTTGATCCATACTTTCTTAAACCCGATATGTAATATTAGGGCTATACGTGTGCAAAAGCGATACAGGTTAAGAAATCAATAAATACGATAATAAATGTAAATAGTATGTATATGTAAATATTAGGAATATTTTAAAAATTCATATTAGTGAATTGAGATTTTCCTTTCATATGGAATTGTATGAAAGTAAATCCAATTTCCAGTTTTATTATGACGCAATCGTTGAAAATGTTTTATTTTTACTTTTGAAGATTAAATTTCAAAATAATTTTGCTTGTAAAAGAGAAAATTGTTTTAAATTATGTATTCATAGCCTAGAACTTGATTTTACTGAATTTTGGGAAATTAATTAGCTATTTCGCGACTATGAATAATGACTCGAGCAATCAAATCAAAACTGAGGTTGAATAATAGAAAACAGCTTTTAGTAGATAATTTTTTTCTTGCCAACAGTGTGTAGGTTTTGATTTTTTTAATTAGTAAAAAAAAATTGCTTCAATATATACTGTTCTTTAGCTACCATAGAGAAACTTTCCTACCTTCCATCAGTATAGATGGCGTTAGTCTCCGACAGAGCAACACACTGCGCCTCATTGGGCTCACATTCTCAACCGACTTCAAGTAGAATGACTATATCGAATCTATAGCTACAGCTAAGAGGAGAGTTAATCTGTCGCACCAGAGAGCTATTCATGTCAGATCCATTTATAAATCTACCATTCAACCTGCATTGAATACCGTTGCCATATCTGGTCGGGTGCTTCTGCTCTTTATTTCGAGGTTCTCTACAAAATCCAAAGGCCGATCTACAAATAATCCATCCTGCCTTAGCAGCTCGCCTTCAGTGTCACTGACAGTATGAGGCTTCCTTCTGTCTTTTCTACAAATATTTTCACGGATTCCACTCTAACGGACTTCTTTCAATTCCGATTCTTATGAAAACCGAAATTGAAAAAGTTTTTATCAAATATCTTTTTTTATTTAATTTTTAATGATTTGTATCAATTGAAAAAAAATGTTACTTATTTCAGTTTATTTGCTATTTAATGTATAATTAATTCGTTTTGTTCTCAGGTTGCGTGATCGACCGTTTTTTTTTTGTTTTGTTTTTTTTAATGAATTACTATCGAAAAATACCATGACCTTATAAATCCTAACTTTCACGAAATAATTTTTTTCGATAATTACTTCACTCAGGACACTAACAAACCTAATTCGGGTTTATTTCACGAATTTAAACTTTATTTAAGCACTTAATTTGTCATATGCTATCTTCTTTTTAAAATAATTGGCAACTTGCTTGGTAAAAAAATCTTCAACTTGTTACAATTTTTTTTTCTCTGCAATAATTTTAAATGGAGCAAACTGTTTCAGCGCTGGAAATGTTATACTAGCGAAAACTCGCTTTAAGCAACAAATCAGAATGGAGTTGGCTGGGCTGAAATCTATGCATAACATAAATAAGAAGGCTCTGCAGGAGCATAGAAAAAACAACTAAAACTCTTCAGAAAAGACAGACGAGCTGAAATACCGAGACCGGGACTTTGATGTTGAAGAAAGCCAATACTCCGAAATACCATAGCAATTGAAATTAAGGACACTTGTTTATAAGAGGCCAACCTTTTTAAGCTCCTACATACAGGATGTTATTTCTGAGCGAAGAGCTAGTTCTTCAATTGAAGAAGCGGTTTAGGTAACAGCAGGTATGCAACTAAATATTAAAATGCTCGAATTTTAGTAGCAAAAACCATCTGACAAGTTTCCGTACGCAATATTCTTATAATAATTCGAACATTTTGTAGTGGGCATAAAACCAAAAGACAGTAAACTGTATTATTCAAAGAGCTGGCTCACTGACCACACCCTACCACGAGTGATAAACATTACGGTACAGCATCAAACTTTGTTGTATGAAGAGAGATCTGAGCAAAATTAAAGTCGTATTGATGTGAATAACTTCGCCGTGGATTTCCTTGAAAAGGGTTCGGTAGGCAATACCTTGCAAAGTCATTGTTTTCTCCAAACTTTCTCATGACTTTAAGAATTGATTAGCTCAGCTCATAGTAATTATCGTTCTAAGGATTGTGAACGTCCATTGTACTATTTTCTTGTTGCAAATAAGATTGTCCGGTGTAATATTACCCTCCAAACCAAAAAAGTTTTGGGATTCGTAGTAAAAATCAACAGTAATAAACATTTTCAAGAAATGAAAATATACAATAATAGATTTGTATTTACTATTTCATTAATAGTTCATATTAATAATTCTTTGATAGTTCTTTGTCTTCTTTGAACATTTTTTGTTTGTTCTTTTTTCTTTAATTAACATCCGTATCAGATTGAGAATATTTGCTTCAATCGTCAAGGTAAAAAAAAAAAATACAATCTTTCATTTCACACCACAATATAAGAAGTTCTGCTTCCAGGTATGAAAAAATTCTCTAAACTTATGGCATTTTAGAATAATTAGATGTACTTAATTTTCAACAAAGAAGCGTTGCATACTAGAAAACTGTGACTAAATTATTAAGATTTTATTTGTAGAAGCAAGGATTTAATATTTTCAATCTTTTATATTTTTAAGTGAATATCATACGTAATAATAAAATGCATTTTTCTACAAAACTTTTGTTCTAATTTTATAAATTCTGTCATTTAAGATAATGAAACCAGAACTATTTTTCCATAGTTAACCATTACACTTTTTCTTTTGATTAATTTGACTTTGAAGATAATATTGTAAGTATTGATCGCTTAGGAAGATTTTGTTCCGTCAATAGACACTACATGACTACCCGAGCGTGTAGCATGTATGGAATTTGACTGGCTTGAACTGATTACGAAAATGTCTTGAGTATTTATTATTCAGCTGTCAATGTTTGATATATTTTGTTGATTGTTCTACGATATACCAACCGCTGTTTGGTTATGTAATGTCGATTTTTGTATGGGCTCCTCAGTGTGAATAGAACTCACGGATAATGGTTAACCGGACTGATCTTGCTAACCGTAACCACATACGAAGTTGACTTAACTCTTATTAGCCTTGTTAACCATTCAGTCAGTCAGTTAAATGCCATACGTGATACACGCTTAGTCGATCATGTCTCGAAAGAGACATGACTGACTGGACCGAAAATTATCCTGCAGTAGGTTGCCATTGCTTTTTGCGGTAGACTGGTTGCCGACGAAGGCTATAGAACCCAATCTTCCCCGTTATTTAACCCATATCTGGAGGAATGAGACGGATTAATACCTTTCTGAAGGGTATATGCGCGTAAGTGAATGCAAGGAATTCAGCTGGAGTTCGAAATCTGCTCGCTGATTTCTCGTTCCGAGTCGATATCCACTGCACTACAACGCACATACCTGTTAACCATTAACCACGTCGAAAAACTGGTGAAATGGACTGAAAGTGAAGTATTACTGCAATCTGCAAATTAGGATACTTAGTACTCATAAGTTAAGCATATTCTGACTTATGAATTAATAAAATGTAAGTTTGAACTTGTCAATATATACATTTACAGAATCTTCATTATTTGCGGTTTCAATTTCCAATGCACTCTGTTACTTGCAATCAATAACAGAAATAGTTCTAGTGTTATCTTCATAATCCTTTCAAAGCTCAATAAGTGATCAAAACAATTCTATTGTACAGAACACGTAAATGGCTGTAAATTTTAATTTTTAAGATGGGTTGACTTTTCTCGACAGAAAAGGAAAAAATAACTTTGCTGATATTCCTAAGATCTACGTGAAGAAAATATCTCCTATGTAATGGGGAAAATGAGAATTCAGTGTACAACACTGAATTGTATTGCATTTAACTAATAAGTATACAATAAGATTACACAGAATCCAGATTTCATCTTGATAACAGTAAATATTAGTAAGTTTTTAGCAAATGTATATTTTTATAAAACAGTGAGATATTTTTTTAGATTGATAAAAATCGGCCTTTATACATATAGTAAACACGTAATTATCCAAAAAACTACAAATCAGCCTTATGGCTAATGAATTATTTTAAATCTGCAACCCCTTTCTTAGAGCTGTATTACTTACTCCCACTATTTCAGACTATTGCAGCTACCATTGCCATGCCACATACACAGTGAAATCATCCTCATCCCCTTCCTATTGGTACAAAAGAATTTTAACTCCCCTGGATTCATCTCGTGAACCGTTACTTTATGGAATAGCCTCTAAAGATCATGCGTCTCTGACAATTTTTCCCCTCATCAAGATTTCCGTCAACTGTTATCTATCCTAGAAATTTTCATAATCTGTACTTTTTCTTAAGTTTGTACAACTTTATTCGGTAACGTTTTACCTTCAGTAACCCCAGAGTCTTTGTAAATAGAGAACATTCAATTTAAAAAATTGAATTCTTCTTTATTTTATTAGAAAAGTATACGAGATCTGTCAGAAAAATATCTGGACATGTTCTACGTTGATAACAGTAGATGTCGCTTCTATGCAACAGTTGTCGGCGTCGTCCGTGATATGCAACTAACGACGCTTTGGACTTTGCATCAAAGATAAGTGAAGAGATTCTTATACTCTCATAATCGCTTTTTTTTTGTTAAAAGTTCTTCATCATTCAAATCCCTAGAATCTAACTTTTTTAAAGCAATAAGTCACAGCTATCACGTTGTAGGCACGGTTAAGGAAAAAGGCAACGAAATAACTCGTGTCGATAACAAAAGATGTTGGGAAATGAGGCGGAAATGCAGAAATAATGACCGATTTCCTAAAAGGAGTAATATGAAGTAGACTAAGGCGCTGTTACACAAGTAAGTAATGTGTTAATAATATGACTATTTTCCGGTAGTTTTTTTCCACAAATATCTAATGATTTATTATCATCATCAAACTGAAAAAACAAATCAACTTATATTAATTTTAAAAGCACGAAGGCATTTTTACGAACTTTACAGATGGCACTTCGTCAAAAGTAAAACGGTAGTAATAATTATGAAAAAAAGATCTAATCACACAGTAATGAAGATAGTGAAGGAAAGCTATTGAACTGTTCTATGTTAATATGAAGCAGCAATAATGGTAATGACGAACTTCCTAAAAGTCAGGAATATTAGCTTATAGCAGTGTTATATTATGATGCTCTATCAGTGTAACGGATATCGGGGCGAAATGTAGAATAAGCGAGACCAGTTCTAATTTTCTGGCTGATGTGTTACATTCCCTTTGGCAGTAAATCTTTCGCTGAAGCATTTGATCCATTTTTCTCTCGCTCCAATAGTAAAATAGACTGGATTGTCAAATCTAAACAGTGGAAAACACCGAATCGTAGAGAATGTAATGGGTAAATGCACCACTGCCTATACAAGGAAGCATGATATTTCATATAACAAAGCAACCGACTCCTCGGACATTCATGACCCTTTATTACAAAATCTGTTCTAGTTGTTGCCTTTTACAAGGATGGTTATTTTTAAATGCTCTTTTTTTCATATTTTTTATCTGAAAAGGAACCCGATATTTTTATTATTATTATTCGTATTTAAAATAAATTCGGTACAAGAAAAACATAGTATAAAAATCAAATATTACACTCTGAAATTTTTCTAGTTTTTCTTTTCTTCTGTGCGTCGTGTCTCGTTTTTGGATATTATAGATCAAGCTCTTCACAACTTCCATTTCTTTATAATCGTATTGTTTATAATCTTTTGAAGACTGTTCTTTCATTCATTTACAGGATTTTGTGTGGTAATTTACTTTTTCGACCAATTTGTATAAAATTCTGCAAGAATTTCGGAAAATGCCGCAGAAATTTCAATTTTCTTTCCAATTAGAATTAAGTGTACATTTACCTTAAAACTTCGTTGCTCAAACATCGCATTTTATTCTCAGCATCCTTCTGTTGGTCTACATGTCTGTTGTCTGAAGTTTCTTCATCTGGAATAAAATTTTCTAGCGTTTACTGCCATATAGGAAGACTATGACAAAACAGTTCAGTCTTCTTTTTTTTTTATTCTTATGAAATCTTGCTGTTAATACTTTTAGAAGGCGTCTTTCCCTATTCCAATGCGCCTTCGGATTTATGTTGCACATTCTGTCGTCTGGTATAACAGTTCCAAGATAGTTAAATTTCTGCACTTGCTTGATTTTGATATCTTATATGATGGATTATCTTTCTTTCTCACGAATGAATACTTTTTTTTATTGTTGATGCTTACTCTTTCTTCTCGCTTCTCTTTTACGGTCTTCTCTCGGAATTCTGTGTCTGACATTAATGTTATTTGCTTCAGAATTAATAAGATATTGTCATTGATTTGACGTAGTAATTTAATTTATGGTTGGTATTTAGTTATCAAGTCTTGTACTATTCGTAAATTCTTTTTTAACATTAGATAAAACTGTATTCATTGTGAAAGAGCAATAAAAACATTTAGCTTGTGAGTGGAAGAGAAAGTAGAATTTTCCAAATACTCATTACAACGTGGGATTTTAGTTATAGTGGGTTTTCAACCCACTATAACTAAAATCCCACGTTGAATAAGGCAATCGAAAATGCTTCTGTCTAGATAAGGGCTCAAAACAATAAAAATCAAGTAATTTTTTCAAGAGAAACTACTAAAGATTTACATAAAAATATCATGAATAGGTGAACATTCATAATGATGGTTCCAAAGACAACGGTAGCATGTAATGTTATTTTTAATAAAGCAACAATTAAAAAATGTCTCTCAAATGAATCTTCTATATTTAGTGTAGAAGACATAACAATAGATGTAACCTTTTTGAGTGATCCCCAAAGAAACATCTTCAAAATCTATCTCTGAGTTCATATCAGTATTACTATAATGCTAAGTTTTAACGGAACGTTTTATTTTGACAATAATACATTAAAAATATTACTGAAAAAATTGAAAAATGTTAATGTTCATCTAGAAGGATGGTTTTATGTATGTAATCACAGATTTTAAACAAATAAGTTATTCTTTGTTTAAGGAATAAGATCCTTAAGATTTGTTAATTTTTTTCCTTGCCCATGTCTCTTCGATTTATTTTGTCTGGTGAGTTGAAGCTTCTCAATTTTTTTTAAGCATTAAGGTTTCCCCGACAGTAAAATAATTCAGGTGATTCATTTTTCTCCCTCATTCAATGTCTTTAACTTTTAGATATTTTGCTAACGTCTAAATGTTTTTTCAATTTTATTTATATATATAAAAACAAGGAACTTATTATTAGTCTCAAAGGCCCTTTCATCCAACATCTCATCAGAAAAATCGGTGGAAAATAAATTAAACTAAAAGAAATGTTGCCAATAACCATTTAAAGATTTTGGAATTAGTCTCTATATCATTACGAAAACCTTCTCTCTACTGGCACAAGGATTTTGTAAAGTCGCTGAATTTGTTAGTGGAATATTTTATATTAACTGTTCTCTTTAATTATTTACACGTGAATTCCCCGCCCCTGGGTAAAAGTATATGTATATTTATTTTCTCGTGTTTCCCTCTTTTTTGCTCTTTATTTTCGTCGTTACTGTTCTTTTCGTTTAATTCCTTTACCAACGATTTTTCTCCTGATGAGATGTTGGATTAAAGGGCCATTGAGATTAATAATAAATTCCTTGTATTTAAAATAGTATTCTAATTTTGTATCTGAAAACATTTGTTTATATGTGTATATGTATACATTCCTCACGGTATTTAGTATTGCTTTTTAAGTTGTCGCTAATCATTTCACTCCGAGATATACAAAATTTACTTTACGTTCAATTTCGTGAACCAATCGATGAAATTTTTATAAGCTGATTTATTTGAAAAATACATTTACAAAATTTTACTTGGTAGTTTATTAATTTATTTAATTTTACACAACGTGCGATGGATGAATTGTTAAAATTACATCTCATTTTAAAAGTTGTATTTACCAAAATTCCTTAAAATTATTTTGGAACACAAAAAAGTAAATTTATTCAACAAATTTGTCATTGGCTTCGACCACGATCTTTAGACGACTGCGAATCTCCTTAATCTATTCTGGACGGTATATTTAAGTTGGTGAATTCGCCTCGCCATAATCTTTGGTTTCAGTTCAATTTTGGTGTTACGGTTTCTGCCCCCCCCCCACATGTAATACACAAGTGGGTTGCAAGTCCGTGGAGTTATGTGGCCAGATGTAAGGGTTGATGTTGTCACAGATATGGTATGACAGCTATGATGGTGTTCTTTTATAAATATTCATCAGATGGTTGACGGTCAGGTAAATTAAGAATTCTTGAAAAACCAATGACATCCTAGCTTTTGTATAAAATCACATGCCAAAAAATAAATTCCATATTATCGTAATAAAGTCTTGCAGGGAACGAAACCTGTCGCATTCACTTTTATTACATTTTTTTCGTTCGCTTATCTGAAATTATAGTATAGAGTATATCATCGAACAAATATATGAGAAACGACGAATACTTAGAGAAAATAAAAACAAATTGGGGCTTATTCAGGGAGAGACAATTGAAATGCGCATGAGAAAAGTGTTTGGAAGTTCTGATACAAGGCATTGCAGCTAAGAATGACAACTTGACTGAATAGATTATAGAACAAATTTTATGAGAGATACTAAAAAATATCTTCCCAGTGTATGTGTGTATTTTATTTGTTATTATTATTATTGTTTAGATTATTCTTATCTATTATTAGTATTGCTACTACTTTAGATAATCTTTAAGATTGTATTTTAATAAAATATATTATCTTATTGGGAGTTATTATATTAAATATAGTTATAATATATTACTACTAGTGGTTATAATAAAAATTATGTTAATATAGATGATTTATTTTTCACCATAAATATTTCCTATAGTCGGTATATTTTAATTTAAGTGTAAAAATTCCTTGTAACGTTTCTAGGAATAAATTATATACATCGGTTTCGAGCTAACGTTTTTTTAAAAAATTTTTAATTATTTTAAAATCCGTTCTATCGTGATTTCTTTTTTTTCTTTCCTTCTGTTAAGTTTATCAAATGTTTCCGGTTTCTATATTTATATTTTTAATTTTAGTATTTTCAATTGTTTTAACAATATTTTAAAATTGGCATTATTTTTTAAATTAATTGGAATAGTAATTTTTTTTCCAAATTGTATTAAACTTATGTAATTTTTTTGTACCGTAAATATATCCCGGTATATTTGAAATTAAATTCCATAGTTAAATTTTTCCGGGTTTTTCTAAGAGAACAGTTAGGTAGTTTGAAACTCTATTATGAGAAATAGTGTCAACATTTATTTTTCGTAATACGGTATTTCCTGTTATTGCATCTCTTTGTCCTTTCTTTTTCTCTTCTTGCTTTCCATTCTGTTTTTTCTGTTCCCTTTTTTCTTTTTTCTTCAACTTTTTTCTCTTCTTTGCATTAATCACTTGTCTATCTTTTCTTTATCTTCGCTTTCCTCTTTCTTTGTAGTTCTTTTTCGAATGGGCGAGAAATTTTCGTAAATAACTGTTACAAATGTCTGTTTTAATATGAACATGTGAGCGTCTATGTAAAATTAAATAAAAGAAAAGGAATTTTTGGTGGGGTGGATATTTTGATTATCAACTGTTGTACCATTTGTTTTTGACGAGTCGCCAAAATAATATCTAAACGCGGTCATATATGTATTACCCATTGTAATAATAAAAAATCTTTTATAAATTATATTTTTCTGTTAAATTACATAAATGAATTTAAATTGAGTTCTCTTGAGTTCGTCTCTATTAGAATTTAGCTAGATTACATACCAAGTGTACTATGTTATATATATATATATATATATATATGTGTGTGTGTCTGTGTCAGATTAATAGATTGCAAACATTATGTCTGCTTATTTTTAATGAAGTTCAGTCATACTCACGGATAATCTTTCCCGTATTATAATTGAAAGATGATATCGGAAAGAGATTGAAAGTAGTTGGATATCTTTAAAAATGAATGATAATAACATCTGCCAACGCTGCATCTCATTTCTGATATCATTCACTCGTAATACGCAAAAGATTATTCGTGAGTATGAACGGATTTTATTAAAAATAAGCAGACATAATGTTAGCAATTTATTTAATCTAACATATCTAAAAAATATTTGCTGCTTAAACACACACACACACACACACACACACACATTTATATATATAATGGCACATGTGGCACTGAAATTAACTAGCTTAATGACAATGCCAAGGTTCAGTGTAAAACCTAAGAAATTAGAATCATCATGGGAGACTTGAATGTCGGCAATGTAGGCAAGTAGATGGAAGAGGGGGCAACTGGCAACTTTGGAATAGAAATCAGCAACAACCGAAGTGAAAGATGGGTCCATTGCTGTAACAGGAATGAGCAGATGATAAACAACAACTGGTTTCAATAACACCCAAATGGACATTGAGAAAAACTATCTATTATATAACCATAAACAAAAGATTCAGAAACGCATTAGTTCAATGCAAATCCTATCTACTGTGAAAGAGGCCATTTGCCAGTTATCTGCAAACTAAGGGTGAAACTCCAGTGACTGAATTATCTTAGTGAAGTACCCAGATTTCAATACAACACACACATGTTGGGACCTTAACCTGCAGAAACCTGACAGTGTGAGAAACTAATACGAAAAACAAATTGGAAATGGAAATTCGAAATGGGATGCACTTAAAGAAGCGCTAGTGTCATCAGCCAACAACATTCTCCCAGAGTAAATCAGACACAAAAGAAAAAACAAGTAGATGACTGAAGAGATTTTTATCATGATGAACATAAGACAGAAATCTATACGAAGAAATGGAACTGATTTCAAGAAACTACGAAAGAAAATAAGGACCAAGTACGGGCAGGCTAAAGAGTAATGGCTCAACAACAAATGTACCAAAGTAGAGAGAGGATCAAGATTAATAAAGGAGAAATACATAAAAATATAAGGGAACTGATAGGACAAAGAATATGCTCCTTAACATGATGTATAAAATCCATCAATGATGATTCCATCAGTTTAAACAATGATGGAATGATCATATTAAAGAAAAGGAAAGTACTCAAGCGATGGGAAGAATAAATAAAAGAACTCTTCCACAAGAGAGCGCAACCGAAAGTAAACAAAGCTACTGACGGACCGTAAATACTAAAATCTGAATTGAAATCTGCAATGGCCAAACTGAATAAGAACAAAGCAGCTGAACCAGACGTCATTGTAATAGAGATGTTGACAGCCTTAGAAGATATTGGCACAGAGAAAATTATGGAAATAATAAATTAAATCTACAACAGTGGTGCAATACCAGATGACATAGGTAGATCAATTTTCATAGTTCTCCCTAAAATGCTAGATACAAAGGACTGCGAAATCCACCGCACTAACAGTTTGATAAGGCACAAAACTTATAGTCCGAATCCTGATGAATAGAGCGCGAAGCAGAACCAGGCCTGAGATAGAAGAACAGTGCGGTTTTGTCAAGGACACTGTGACTAGGAATGCGATATTCATGCTTAGGATGCTATCAGAAAGGGTGATACAAATGAAAAATAACGTTTACCTCTATTTTTTAGACTATGCCAAAGCGTTCGGTAAAGTACGCCACAAAGAACTGATAGAAAGCTTCAGCAACCTTGACATATTTAGGAAAGGCATTATAGTAATCAGGAACCTTTACTGACAGCAAACAGTCTGCATATGGATAGGAAACGAACTCAGTAGATATACAAAGACAGAAAGAAGCGTAATACAAGGATGTGTCTTATCATCGGATCTATTTAACTTGCACAGTGAGACTATTCTGAGGTCCCCAAAAGTTATGCCAGGATTCATCATCGGCGGTCACAGTCTGAACAATGTAAGATACGCAGATGATAAAGTGCTGATAGCCGACACGGAAAAAATACCTACAAAACCTCTTAAAAAAAGTAAATGAAAAGGAGCCCAAAATCCCAATCACAGGTTGTGGATACTAAAATTTACAAGTACAAATGTTGAAATACATGGAAAGTGTTCTAACAAAAGAAGGAAATTGCGACACTGAGATCCGGAGGCGAATTAGCAAAGCGAAAGACGCATTCCAGAAGCTGAGCAGAGTATTATAAAACAGAAAAATTTTGATAGAAACAAAGAGAAATTGCTATGCATTGCTATGTGATGTCTGTTCTTCAATACTGAGCATCAGAAAAAGACAGCTAAATTTCCTGGGACATGTGATGAGGAAGAATGGCTTGGTTAATCTGATGCACAAAAGCCAGATAGAGGGAAAGAGAGACAGGCGAAAGCGGCGTATAACCTATTTGCCGAGAACGAGCAGGTAGATGGCATAGCGGGGTTTAGGTAGAGTAACAGGAAAAAGCGGGTTAACAGCCACCATGGAAAGGGACACGTGAAGTCAATGATCGCCTATGTTCTGAATGGACATGGCACTTAGAAGAAGTGCTCCTTCTGGGTATCGCAAGAAGCTATATCAGGAATCAAGTCCTGTGATTGGAAGGTTTTGAGGAACATCGAATCACCTTTTAATTGCTGTTGCTTCCATATCTACCATGAAACGGGTGGTGTACCTGCTAGGTCTAACTATGCGCAAACCGGGGTCAAAACCTTATGAAAGTAGAAAATTACATTTTGTTTTAATCTTTTTAAAGGAATTCGAACATCGCATTTTCATAGTAAAATTATATACCAGCAATACCATATTGGAAATATAGAGAAAAATTACCAACGTTTACAAGAAAACTAAATCTCAGCATTAAATGACTCATAGGCTGATGTACAGATTATGAGAATATGTAGGTTAAACAACCGTTGATAGGAAGACGAACAAAATACCAGTTATGTAATAAAACATCGTTTTTTATTTTACTAGTTTTTACTGAATTTTTAATGTTTTAAGAGTTTGCTAAAATATTAATTACTGTATGGACAAAAGTAATTGAAACACATAAAAATTGTTGTTTCTCAATGTTCTGAAAATATTAGTTCACATCAGTCTAATATTGATTACCTACAGTTAATGGGATTTATTTATAACTTATTAAAGTAAATATAGATAGGATGTCTTATCGCTTAATTGATAATGATTTGTGTCTTTTGTGAATGCTTGACGTACACTACGATAAAAACCGACAAATGTTTGAAGATCACAATTTACAAAATTAGTATCTCCTTCTAAAAGATATTGGATTTCATTCTTGTTGGCCGAGTCTGTCTTTACAAATTATCTAATATATCTTTTTATCACACTTATTATTTATTTATTTACATTTCATCACAGAAAAGAACGTCAATACAGACCAGAATATTTACAGCCTCATTTATATTTACCAGAAAATATAAGCATTTAGTAAAATATCCGAGGCTTTTTAGATGACATCAAAATGTAACAACTGTTTTGTTGCCTATAAATAATTAAGAAAATCATAGAAAAACATTGCATGTCTTTTGAATTTATATTGTCATGTTTGTATATTTTTCCACCAAACGCCGTTCAACACAAGATCCAAGAACAAATGAGAGAGGACTACTGTATACGCTGTGTATTAGAGGAGGAAGTTTTTTTTTTTAATTTTTTTATAAGCGTTTCACCCCGAGCAAGGCATGTCACTGCCACTACTGTGCAGCGGGCTACGTAGAGTGGAGAAAGGCTGATTAAATATAGGAAATGACAGAGGGTGGGTGATAGGCGGGTAAGGATACCGAGAATGAGGGTTGGGTAGATGAGAGTGTTGTGAGAATAGTTGGGAGTTAGTGTGATAGGAGGTGTCTATTGACCCTACATTTAAACACCTGGAGATTGTAACTGTCGGGAAAGCAGACTTGTGGGAGGGAGTTCCACAGGCGGGAAGCTCGAGAAAAGTGAATGTTTACCAGGATCTTTAAATACCCATTAAATATAGACTAAAAGAGGTTATGTTCTGGGAAGCATTCATTTGATAGCTCGTTCCACAATGTATCATTTCTCGAAATTAGACTTCCGCGGGGGAACGCATTTTTACGAAAAGCATGCATATGAGACGTCGATGATTAGAACCTATGGAAATATCCAAGTGGTTCTTGACTGGAAATATCTGAGCCGGTAGCATTAAAAAATGGAGTACCTCTGGCAGTTTGGAATTCGAGTAGCGATATGCTTGCAGTGTTGTTTCTGTGGAGAAATAAACTAGGCGGTGGAAATAAGTGATGCATCACTAGCCCGTTTAAATATTTTTGAACGCTGGAAATTGAGGTTGGTTAACTCGAGGACAGATATGACAGCGGACAAGAGTCGCAACTCCGTTCTTGGACCCATCAATGCACATTAAACACTCGGCTGACCTAATTCATAGGATAAACATAAATATGGAAAAAATGGTTATAGATAGCTTTCATATCAAATCATAATCCACAAATATATTCGGTACAATATGCCTGAGCATATTAAAGAACCACCTAAAATGTCCAGAGTAAAATCTTCTTTATCAGTCCGTGAAATATAACAATCATTCAACGTAATGCCTAAACATTAGTTCTTTGAATAAAAAAAAGTTTGGTTTACCTATGGAGTCATCAATATTCTGTCTTCTGACTTTAAAATATGTATCGGAAATATGAAAAACAGTCCGAAAAATGTTCTTAAATAATTTTCGGTGTTTTTCAACCACCGACCCTATATGTACAAAAATGCAATTCAGATAAATTATCTGCAGTTGTAATCCCGATGTACGAAATAAGCAAAAATAGGAAAAAATAAACACATTGTTGGTTGAATAGAACAAAACTGGTTTAGATTAATTCTTACTAAATATGCATCACTACTGTACCCGGCTTACGTTAGGGAAATTAACTTCGAACCGTACACACAAAATGTTTTCTTTCAACGGATTTTTTAAAAAATGTAAAATATGTAAAAAAAAACAATCTGATTGCAATTGACGCACACCTGGAGTTTGGAAAGCATGAAAAATACAGGCCGTCCATATTTCTTATGCCCTGTTAATGATCATAGCAAAACTCGTGTACACTAGAAAATATAGTTACGTGAGTTCAAAAGAAGATCTTAAGGAATGCTGGGAATGAACACATCGTCTTTCTCCTACGCCAGTTTGGGAAGTAGCCTCACTAAATTGACCTGATCGTATTATGTCCTTGAATATGAGGTCCTCAATCCAAGTATTAAACTGTTTTGCTGACAGCTGCCTATGAAAACACATTTTCTGAATGTTTCTAGTATTGTTTTTGCCAGTACAAATAAATCGTGTCATTTGAAAATGATTCGATTAAATTAGGCAAAAATTATAAATTCTTGATTCCTTTTATTTAACTTGTTTTTAACCTGTAAAATGTTTTATCATTTGTATCTTGATAAATTACATTTTTAATTCAGTTTATATTAAAATGCTTAAATATCTTCCCGAATAACTGTGATTTCTGAGAAATTATGAATTATTCTTTCGCTTCTTTTCTAGGACATAACGCATAACTCTTAATATATCTCATTATGGCCGAACACATAATTCATACTTGTATTCACTGTCTGAAGAAGCCTAGTCAACCCTTGACAAAATTTATAGTCGTAATTTTTGAGATGATTGACAGGCAAGTTCCATAACACTATTTTGGAGGCTTCAGGAAGTAATCGTGCCAAAGTTTAGTTGATGTCTGTGAGGAAGGCAACCATGTGGTTTTAAAGACTGGATAAAACAGCTGGATCCTCTAAAGCCTCAGGCGTATCTAGAAGAATGTAAATTTAAAATTCTTGTCTGATAAAACCAAAACTAAATCTCAGATTTTAAAAATAAGATGAAAAATAAAAGAATATTAATTTTCATTTAATTTTAAGACAAATAAGTTAATTATTTTGAAATCAAAATTTCAGCTGTGATTACACATTTTACAAGCTAAATTAGAGCGCTATATTTTTCGGTTTTACTTAAGATAATTAGACAATTATAAAATTCAACAAAAAATCAGATTACTCAGAAAATTCTCTTAAATTTTTAAGATTAATGGGTAGTTGTAAAAACGGCGCTCATGTTACATTCATCAAGAAATGTTTAGCAATATGTCACTGACAGAAAAATTCCAATCATAAATGTATCGATGTGCTTGTCAACAGCTCATAAAAACACTAATCTTACATGTTGAATGATTTTCTACGAGATTTGCAGCTAAATTTTAATGTTTTAAATAAAATTAATTAAATTCTAAATCAGTTAATTTTCTTTTAGAAAATTTCTTTTTGTTTATAAAATAACTTTAATGTATAGAATTAATTTTTGTTGAGAAAGTTGTAAAAGAACAAAAGTCAGCCTCTTTCTTTATTTCGTTTTTAGCGATTTCAAAACATCTTATTCCAGCCAATTGAAATTTATTTTGAAGTGTAAAGTATTTTTGTTAAAATTTTCAAATATAAACTCTTAACATGAAATTGAAAATAAATCTTTAAGAAAGATTAAAAAAATTATTTTAAAACTTAAGTATTGCGTTTCTGTGGAAGGTATATAAAACTTTATTCATCTTTATTATTAGGATATTTTTAGATAAACTTTAAAACAATTTCGAAAAAAATAGTCCTAGAATTTTCCCTTTTTGGTCATTTTGTTCAAATTTAAGCTAAATTCACTTTGTTGTCATAAATAATAACCTGGATGTTTCTGTCTGTATGTATGTCTGTATGTCTGTATGTCTCTCTCTCTCTCTCTCTTTCCCCTCTCTCTCTCTCTCTCTTTCTTTCTGCCGGCAGCTTAGAAATACCAGTAGATAAATATGACTAGATTAGTATCGATAGACAAACTGATATCAACAGACAGGTATCAATAGATAGAAATGGAAATAATTAAGATACATACAGGGAAAGAGCATTAGTAAGAGAAAAAAGCTCCTAATAATTTTATTTCATGTATTCACATGGGAGCTAACTTCGACGGAAATTAAGCTGTTTGTCGCTTCTCTTCTTTTCTCTCATTTTACTGCTCAGTCTAGGGTAAGGGTTGTTCAGACCGAGTGGCGTGGGTAATGTATTATTCCAGTGTTTTATTTCAGACTCAGTCGAATTGTGTGTATATATGTACGTTCATATGCATTAAATGATATAAACATATATTACGTATACACATGCAGAAAGTTCGTGACAGTTTCATCTCTTTTTATTAGCTGGATTTAATATCGAGCTTGAAGAAACGGAGACATGTTGAAAACTGTTTAATGGCAAAATGGTAGTGTGAATCCTCTTAAGCTGCCAGATTTTCTATTATCAAAGGGAATCGTTGATACGTTTACAATATTAAGCAATAAAACGGAATTATTGATAAAAATGAGTTAACACATTTTAAAAATAGTCTTTAACTGTCATCTCGCAAAAGAAAGATCATGAGAGATAGACAGTTGACCAAATTAAATCGCTTGAAGGAATAAAGAAAATCCCTTTTGCTAGCACTGAAACGATTTGTGGTCTACAAATAAAGAGATTCCAGATTCCTCAAGTGGAAGTCCGACCGGTAAACACTTAGAATATTAAAATAGTCGTATGGAAAAGTTTTGGTAAAGACTGAATTATCAGGGTTATATTGGTCAATAACTAACATCGAAATTATTTAGGCATGAGTCAAATTTGTAGCTTAAAGTGATTTTGACCATTTCTGATGCCAAAATTTGGTCGTGATGATTATTTCTTCATTCCCATCCCTTCTGTGTCCCTTCAGTACGATGGCGATCGTGGCTTTCCACAATTTCTTGTCCTTTTGTGACTCTGAGTAAATAATGTCTTTTGTTTTATCTTAAAGCCTGTTTCGTCGCCTATTTAAACACCGTCCTGTGTATGAGTTTAAACTGCAACAGGCAACAAGGGTTCTAATCTGAAGGAGCGTGCAACATTCTCTTAATTGATATTTCCACGTACTAACTGACCCGAAGTTGCAGCATCTCTTATGTTCCCAGCTATTGACGAATCGTTAGCATTTAAACTGGTGTCCAAATAGCATGAAAGTATAAAAAGTAAAAATATAAAAAATACATTTTGATGGTAAGAAATATCAGTAATACCTTTTAAAATTAATTTACTAATGTTTCCAAGAAAATTTAATTTATTCTTTAAATGACCCATAAGATAAGCCGCTATTTAAACAAGTTTGCAAGGAAGATTATGCACTCTTTTCTCTTGACTCTGGAGCACCTAGGCGTGGTGTAATGGTTAGCAAGCTTTTCCCACTAGAATCATTACAACTGAGTAGTGAATTTGATCTTCACTGAGTAAGCCATAACTTGCGACGCTTAGTCAATCAGCTGTCTTCTCTTGACTGTGTTGTTTTCAGTATGTCGTGTGGGTGTCAAATTTCCCAGTCACGCTTTCCTCATTATGCACCCTAAAAAATTCAAATGTCTCTTCCGGATGTTAATTAAAAGTATCTAGCTTTTCTAATTTTTCCTAAAACTTCCTCGTTGCTCTCATGCTCAATCCATGGTATTCTTAGAATCCTCCTGTAGAACCACATTTCTGTTGTTTCAATTCACTTCTGAGTTTTTCTACCATATATGACTGCTATTACATAAGAGTATAGTAATCTTTTCTTTATTTCCAATGAAAACTTTGTTTCTTAATACTCTGCTTTAATTTTGAAAGTCACATTTTCCTATCCAGATGGGCCTTCAAATTTCGGGCTCCTACTTTTCGTTCTCTTTTAAAATAATTTCCAGATATTTAAATTGTTGTATTTGCTTGACTTTTGTATATACAATTTATAGTTTGCATACTAGGCTATTCAGTTTGCTAACAATTATAACGCTTTCTTCTTGTAATTGATGTTGTGTCCTTTCTTCTCGCTTTTCTTTACTATTTTCTTTAGAAGCTCTTTCAATTCCCTTTCTGTTTCCGCCATTAAAAATGGCATCTCCATATTTTATGACTCTAGCGGCAATAATGAACTTTGATAGGATCTCTAAGTCTCCAAGAATTGCCTCCCTCTATTGGTTGAGAAAGTTCGTCTAGACGACAAAAACTTGTCTTACACCCCTTTCTATTTTTTGTATATTTACTAAACTTTTTATCCATTAGCAGGTAGTTTACTGCCAGTATAGGCTCTTCCCAAATATGTGAAGGTTACCTAACATTTTCAACAGTTCTTATTAATATCGCATTCTTTGTTCCAGTGTACTTAACGAAATCGTTTTATTATTGTTCTATTATTTTCATATTTTCGGTTTAATTCTGCTGCTGGCCTAATTAACTCTAATTGAAAAGAAAGCTCACAAGGAAAATAAAAAAATTCATGCATGACAAAGTTGTTAAAAATATTAATGATTCTTGTGTGTGGAACAAGAAAAGACTCAACGCTGTTTCTGTCTGGAAAAGGTAGTTGACTGTAAAAACTTAAGAATAATATTTGATAAATTGCATAAAATATATTGATGCTTTTTTCTATTGTGTGGTATGATTTTTTTTAAATAAAGGAAACTACAATTCCTTCTCAATAGCAAAAGCGGTACTTTCAAGCATCTGTACTTTCAAATGTCTGCTTAAATTTCTAGATCATAATATTGGAAAAGAATGCTTTCTTCGAAATCGAAAAGATAGAAAGAGATAGTTGAAAATTTGGGTGCATAAGGAAAGTTAATTTCGAGAATGTGATATGTACAGGATATAAGCAGAAACAATAAGTAAACTTCCTATGTTGTACAAATGAATGACAGGACATTGATTGAGAAGGAGAGTAAGGGAAATATATTAAAAGATAGGAAGTCGTAAAGAGTCATGATCGATCATATCTTGAAGGGACACTGCATATAAAAGATGTTTTGTGCGATGGCCCATCTAGACTTGATTTGATATGTACTATGTGTTAATGTTTTTAGATATATGTGTACATTGCTCTTCTGCATGAAGACTTGGCAGTTTTGATGTGGAGTTAATTATGCTTTACAAGGCTTTTTTGTGAACCTGAGTTTCAATTCTCTGTTCATTAAATTTTCAATAGACGAGGTTAAGTTTTTCTTTTCAAATGTTTTAATTGCTACTCTTAACGTTTATGGAGAAATATTTTAAAACACCAGAATATTAATAACTTCAGAACAAATTTATTGCTGTTTTATGATAATTAAATTTTGCAAGTATAGGATTTTACCTCCAAAATGTATGTAAACAGGCGTTCCAATGCTGAGCAGGAATTAACATGTCCCATAATTGTTCATCTTTAAGGCTTATTTTTAAGTTACTTAAAGCTGAAAAATATTTCTGAAATTTTTGTGTGGAAATAATAATGGTTTAGTGATGTTTTACTTTTTAACCCATTGCAGAAAGAAGAAAAGGTGAATTCATACCTTTCACAAAGGATCCAATTAAAACTGGGCTCGTGTATGTCAAATTTTGAGCCGTTATCACCATTACACTACGCACACACATCAAAGCTTACAGCACTTGGTATTCCTGAACGGTCACTCGTCTAGCTACTGACCAGATTCGATGTTGCTTAAGTTCGCTTGTAGTACAAGAAGCGGTGTTTTAACGGGATATAACCGTAAACTCAGCGCGCAAAGAGGTCCTAACGGAGTAGTAGTTACGTTATAAAACAACACTCTATGAAAATATCGGCTGCTACCGTCTGCATTTGAGGTTGAGTCATAAATCATTTTTGTTTTAGTTCTTTTCGCAGAGATCGTATGGAAATCAAACACTCAGCTTTCTGATTTAACACATGTTTCGATATGTCAACATATGAGAGATTGAGATACGTTTAACATTTTTATTCATTTCTAAACCGCTAGAGAGTGAATTCTAATAATGGTTTTCAACGAAATTTCTCCAAAGCTAAAATTTACATACCAATTTCATACTTGCCATTCAGTTATGACTTCTTAACAATAACCAATTCATATTTTTCGAGATGTCTCCATAGCGTTATTACCTGGCTTGAATTCTCATATCATGAGGCATAAATGAATTTTCAGACAATTCATGGGCATGAATATTTTACTCGTTAAGTACACTGCTGCTATTAATAGTATTTATTGATATCTAAATATGTTCTTAACTGTCAGGTATGTTTCTTAATTAGAATGATACATTCGTCATTACAAATGGTTCCACAAACGGATATTATTTATGTCAGTTTGTTCAGTGCCGTACGTGAAAGATCATGTCTGTTTTAATTCATGACTGGCTAGGCAGAAGGTTTTGTCAACCAAGGCTATAGAACCCAATCTGTTCTGCTATGCAACCGATAGCTGGGAAGGTGAAGATGCATTCATATCTTTCCAAATGATTTTTGCGCGTAAGTGAATGCAAAGGACTCTATTGGAATTTGAAATCAGCTCCCCTGTTTCTCAACCCGAGCCGATGCCCATTGCACGAACAGGATTACTTATGTAATTATATATCAAGTTGGGTCATTAGTAAGTTTACTTTTATTTTGTGAGATAAAGTTCGCGCTCTGTTTGGTCATAATTCATTCCTTTCTGTGGAGACAAGAAAATTTCGTTGGAAGCAAAGAAAAGAATACTGAACTGTTATGCAATATTTATACTCATTTATGGCAGCGAATCGTTAACAATCTCTTCAAAGATGAAGGAGAGACTGAAAACAACAGAAATGTGGTTTTACAAAAGGATGCTGAGGGTACCATAGACTGGTCATGGGAGCAACGACGAGGTTTCGAGATTTGGTAGAGACAGGAAATGAAAACTTTTAAGACCAGGAAGAGACAGTTGAAGCTTCTGAAACACGTAATGAGGAACGATGGCTTAGAGAAACTGATACTCATAAGGCGGAAAACGACCGACGAAACAGCTTGTAACATACTTGATTGTCTTAAGCAAACGGATGACAGAGCAGGGTTCGAGAGAATTAACAAAATAAAAGATATTAAGAGCTGCAAGGATTGCCTACGTCTTGAAGGTACACGGCACAGTAAATGTGGCGGGATTGGAGTGGCCTCCCGAGGGCGCAGACGAGGGCGATACTATGTGGAGACCGTACACTACATGCCCCATCCCTACATTTCATCCGTATGGACAATATTCAAGGAACTATAGTGCATTAATTTTAGGGCCGGCTTGGCTGCTTAAGTCGTCGGAAAGTTGTCAGTGTTGTCAGCTAACGACATTTCGGGGGCTCCACTCAGTTTCCTGCATGAGTTTAATTCTGTAGCCTTTTCTATGTTTAGATATAACCACAAGGTTCCTAGAATGACAGAATTCATCTACTCGAAAAGGGCGGACAACATGCATTGCATAATAACATTTACTGTGTATTTTTAAAGAATTAATGGATTTATTTTAAATCCGTCATTTTTTATAATTTCAAAATGGGTTATATTGGATAATTCATATTTGAAATAAAATACAGTTTAATAAATAAAATAAGACGATTCTAAATACGAAATGTCTACAATAATAACATTTGAAATATTATACTAAATATCCATAAACTATGTCTGTGAGTATGGATAGTAATATCATAAAACCTGGTAGAGAAACAAATGAAGCCAATATTGAAATCCACAAGAACGGAATAAATATTGGTTTATATATATATATATTATATATGTTTACATAAATTTATTTTATTTATTTTTTAAATAATATTCATTTATTTTATATACATATATATATATATACTTTCAGAAAATTCGAGTAGCTAAAACCTTGCATTCTTGACAGTATTAAATATACCCCAAATATTCGAAATGATCAGGGGTGAGTGTTTGTTGCACCAAAGCGACAGATTTACAGAAAATGTTTGCATTTGCATTCTGAAATAATTTTTTAGCAGTGAGATTACACAAATTTTAAATTAAAAAATGGCTTAGCATCACGTATTAGTTTTGATATTGCCAACCAAATGTGCTTTTGAAAAATCTGTTCAGTAAAGATTTCTGGAAACATTTACGAACACCCAAAAAAAACCTATTCACGAAGATGAATTATTCTGATTTTTAAAAGTTGATATTTTTATGAATTCTGTTCTTGATGCAGTGGTATAGAGGCTTATTAAATTTCAATAATTACATTTTATTTCTGTAAATTTTGAAACGACATGCGTATCAGGTGTTAAATTCTATTAAAATTTCCATAGGAAATATGTAACAAGTTTAAAAAAAAAATGAAACATTATTGTTTCTATGCATGAGACAATAATAATTTGAAGTCAGAGAAATTTTCAATCAATCTTATGATTCTAGTTGACGAATATTGAATATTAGTTTTTTGTATTTGAGTACATTTTTGATTCTTCTTGTCAAGTTCGCAAGTTCCTTGTGAGCATTTTGGTCATAAATATCACAAGTTAGCAGAAAGCACAAAACTATAAACAAAATTAAATAAATATCTTAATGCGTTTGTCAAAAGGTAACTATATGTGTGTGTGTACTTGGCTGCCTATTTTAGATCACCTTTAAAATTAACAGCAGAATTGTATGTGAACATATTGTTTTACACTCATACACAAAATTTCATACCGAAATTTAATAATTGAAATCAGACTAATTTATTTGCATCGTAGGAAGTTAATCTTTCAAATATCTATCAAAGATACTTAGCTTTTACTAATAAAGATACAATCATGCACGCTTTACTCGCTAATAGTTAATAAGAAACAAACAAATTCAGTTTTCCATTACGTTAAAACATCGGTTTCATTGAAATGTGAGTTTACTGGGTTAACATATTTTAAGATAATTAAAAGCTGTAATTAATTTACCAGACACGAAAATACAGTAATTCTGTTGTAATTTAAAACATTAACGACTTCAGATTTTTCCAAACCGTGACGGATTGCACCATTTGCTGAACCATCAGAAGCCACGTAATAACAATTCATTAATAAATTTCAGGCGAATTCCTGATGCATATCAGTACAGCATCATTGACCAATAAATATTCGTAATTTACTTTTAATAATAGATTATAGATGTAGGAAGTTGGGTTGATGCAGGTGACAGCGGGTTGGAGTGAAAAATCAGAGAGCTGTGTTCACTTCATATACTTGGGAAATTTATGAATCTACTTTCCCCCATCTATGGTTTAAAAAGCAGGACTTTTATGTGGGAAAAACAATGTGGTTCTTCAAGAACTGATAATAAAATATCCATGCGAAAAAAAAAAAAACATTTGACAATCCTAAATGTTTTGGTTTTCAACAATCCAAAATTGATTGACAAACCTTAATATATATATATATATATATATATATATATATATATATATATATATATATACACCATTTGTAAACGAGTTATTACGCGACCTAGGTTTCTACCATGAGTGGTGTCTTCAGGCAATTTGCAATAACTGATTTACCGAAAAAAAAAAAAGCGGAAAAGGTAAAATCAGTTATTGCAAATCACCTGAAGACACCACTCACGGTAGAAAACCTAGGTCGAGTAATAACTCGTTTACAAATGGAAAATACTTAAAGGCTTTACACTATAATTAAATTGAACAATTCTTAATACAAATGTGCACTGGTCTAACCTTATTATGACCAGAAACTAAGTAATTAAACAACCAATCAATGGATGTATATATACATATATATAAAATTCAAAAACCCTGAGATAGTATGGTCATTTCAACGGGTGAAACTAATCCACTTTTTCAATTATTTGATTGTGTTGTGTGTAAAGACAACGGACGTAGGAGTGGCGAAAAGAAAAGGAAGAAGAAAAGGAGAAAGAAGGAAAAAGTGTGTCTAATTGGAAGACAGGAGGGAATGCCGGTAAATATTAGTGGGAGAAATTGAGATCAATACATTACCAAAATAATACAAATATGTTTAGAAAAGCAAGATGTCTAGTTTTACCCGGCTTTTTAAATTTTTTTCAAATTTTTTTCCGTTTTAATGCAAAAAACTGGCCGAAATAATGTTAAGATCAAAATAATTTTACGTGAAAAATTTTCCTCAGGAATAAAATAGTGGATAAAAAAAAGGAAGAAAAAATCGATAATTTAATTTATAATATAGGTGAATTATGTTGCTAAAGGTAACAGAAACAATTATTATAATGAATATTAAATATAAGAAATTAAATTGGCGATGTCATCAATACTTACATAATATTTCCTATAATAATAATAATAATAATAATAATAATAATATCGTTTATATTGTTAGTTTTTTTAAATATTACTAGGCGACATTCAAATATCTGCCACTCTTCACTAATGTAAACTTTCTATATAACTGATATTACAATATAATTTTTTCATTGTATATAATCTCTCTCTTCATATATATATATATATATAATGGTAAAATACCACAAGTATAAAAATAGAAAAATACCATAAATGATAGACTCTTAAACAATTTAAAATTAAACACCGGTATCTGTTAAATTGTTACATATTTAAAGTTAAATTTCTAATCAGAGGACAGTTGTTTTCTGTTTATTTACATTTGGTTCTGTTGTTGGGAACCGTCAAGTGCACACCATTTAATTTCTGTGGCTCTTCCACCACAACACCATCATCGAAGTCATATTAAGTAATAAAGGACAAGATTTGCTTCCAAGGATACATGTATACAAAACAGATTATATAATCAACTACTATCAGATGGAGATTTTTTCCCATTTTCAACCGTACTAGTTAATTATTGGCCTTCCTACTGAGGCTCGGTTTGGCACAATGCCGAATTTTACGTGGGAACATTAAACTGTTAAGCTCAAACAAAAGTTTTCCGTATGCCCTGCATAATATAGGGTCGGGTTCAGGTATATCTTTTCCCATCCGTTACTTTGCCATTTGGCTGAGCCTCACCTGGGTTCATCTCCGCCTGGAGGTAGTCCTACGCAGTGAGTTCGCGGCAGAAGTCTCTGTACCATTTTTACTGGTTCCATTATCATCTGAATTCATATCTGATGGTACATCTGACAAACGTTGGAAAAACTAATAAATTACGTCCAAGTTAAAATAAGGTAAAAATATTTTCAACAAATACTGTCGATTTCTGCAAATTTTAAGATCAATCTAGATTTATATCGATTTACAAATGAAAGACTGAAGAAAACTTTTTTTTTCACAAACTTTTTACTCGGAACGAGAAATTGGAGAACTGAGTTCGAATTCTAATTGAATTCGTTGCATTCATTTACACACAAATACCCACGGGAAAGATATTTATCCGCCCCTTATTCCTCTAGCTATGTGTTAAATAGCAAGAGAGATTAAGTATTATAGCTTTGGTTGGCAACCAGTCTACCGCAGAAAATTATCGCAACCTGCTGCGGGAAAATCTTCGGCTCACTCAGTCATGTCTCTTTTAAGACAGATTCCCCAAACGTATATCACGTATGGCATTTAACCGACTGACTGGTAGTTATATTCTATAGCGGTGATGTCTGAGCTTCAGTCGAACCTACACTAAAGTGAAGTAATTGTCGGCAGTAAAATTTTGTCTTTTTCTTAAGATAAAGTCAATATAAAAGCAAAGAATCATTGTAATTTCGTGGACAAAATATATTTTTAATTTGTAAAGGTTGCAACTAAACTTTAGTATAAATAAAATATATTTATGCAAAACAAGCAGATTACTGTCCACCTTGCGAATAAAAGGTTCAAACTGCACTAAATTAAATGTTTTCTAATCACTCGACCTATTAGTCTAATCGTACGTTTCTGGTTTTATTTAAAATAAATTTATATATCATTAATGAACAAAACTTCTGGAAGGTTGAGAAAAGACATTCACTTTACAGAACAGTGAAAACGGCGTTATTAGCATCAAGCAATTAAATTTCCAAGTGACTGATGCTACTCATTCTTTCAAGTTTTAATATCACCCTCAATTTATTAGGACTGTAACAGACAATCGAAGAGAGAAGACTCACTTTTCTATAAATGTTAAACTTGTATAAAGATGTTTCTAGGAGCACAAAAATACACCCTCTTTTGTCGTAGATAAAATAAGGATTATGCTAAAAATTCCAGTTATATTCTACGCACCAATATCAGTATTTTTCATTTCCGCTTGGAATGGTAGGTGACGTCTTAAAAGCCATCAAATAAGATAAGCGCATACGGAACATTTATTAGGGTGGCATATACAAAAATTTGTTACATAGTTGAAAACTCGATCTTTGCTGGGGGCTTTTGTACAAAACGAATAAATTAAACGAAAGCCTAAGTAATAAATGTTCTTTTTAAAGTTAATCTCTGATTCATTCGGATTCTTCGTGTTATTTTGTTTTTAATTTCTTTGTCGATACAATTTTTTAAAACTTAATTTGTACCATTATCCGAGAAAAGGGGTTTAGACCTAATTGAAATTTCCAGGATTAATACTTGAATTGAGAAATACTTCCACCAGATGAGAGAGAAGTTCGAATAAATAATTTTGAAGAATGTTTTTCATAGCTGACAATCAGATCTCTGAATAAACTACTTCGAAGAATTTTGTTCATATTTGACAATAAGATTTCCAAAAAGAAAAACAATTTTGAAGGATTTTGTTCATACCTTGTATGATCATCTTGAAATCAACACAAATTTAAACAATTTTCTCTGGGGAAAAAAGACCATTTTTTATGTTGGGAAAACTAAAATGGCTGTAATATTTTCTTTGCAGAAAGTAATATCCAAACGTGGGATATTTAATAAAAAAATGTATAAGTAATGACAAATTGTTTCATTTTTATTTCAGTTAATGAGTTAAGTTCCATACGTGATACACGCTTTGGGCGATCCTGTCTTGAAAGATAACAAGACTGACTGGGCAGAAGTATATCCTGCAGTAGGTTGCCATTGCTTTCTGCGGTAGACTGGTTGCTAGCCAAGGACATAGAACCTAATCTTTTGTATCATTTAACCCATAACTGGAGAGAAGAAACGATTAACACTTTTCACAAGGGTATTTGTGCGTAAGTGAATGCAAGGAATTGCATTCAGTGCAATTGAACTCGGCACCCCGATCTCTCGTTTCGAATCGATATCCACTGCACCACAACGCATATAAATCTGCTTATAATTTCCTGAAATATTATAACTAAAACCAGACATTTCTTGTACATACTTGCCAAACATATGTAAACATCCACTTGACTAATTGTGAAAATTAGACTTTCCACCTGCTAAATATTAAAGGAAAGCATTTTTGCGCGACTTTTAAACATTCAACGGTAGAAGTGGTGCGTTAATTTAGGTTCAGATACGATTACATTTGTTACCCAACCCCAGTGATCTCTGTTTGCGAGATTAGCATTTGTTCGTTCTCAATTCATCAGTATTAAGACATGGCCAGTAAAGACAAACCAAATATTAGATCATCGCAAATGATTATTAATATAATTTGACCGACACTTTGGGGACGATTTCTGGTGGGATCGAGATTGAATCACCGCATCCTGGAATTGCGTGTCAAACTTGGTTCAATGTTGACGTTTTGTCAACAAATAGATGCTTTAACGATGAATGAAAGTTGCACTTCCACTATATTATACTCTCTGAATATCGTAAAGTTGTAAGCGTCGAAACATTGATAAAAACATTTAATTTTTAGTCTTGATTCTAAGTATAAGATTATTACTTTTTGTTTCGATTTTATTGAGGTGTTATCGTTACTACCATTCTCAGCATCCTTCTGTAAAACCCCATAAGTTTATGTTTGATTTTCATTAGCATAATGAAGATACACTCTCTCTGAAAATAATTATATAAGTATATTCACTTATTCGCTCAAAAATTAGCATAAAATCGCATAGAATTAGTTCAAAACTTAACGTAGCGTTATAATCCAAATATTTGTTATTGAGAGAAAAAACCAAAGTATTTAATATTTCTAAGTCTTCTATAATACTTTCGAAATTTTGGTAATGTTTTTCAACGTTTGACGAACTTGTTACCAGATTTTACTATGAATAATGTAATATTACGATAGTCAGTTTTTTTATTTTCTTCGGTCAAAAACCTTAATTTAAAAATTCATGGAAAAATCAAATAATTGTCAGATTTTATTGAAACGTTAAAGACTTATTAACAAATGAATAAAATTATTTTTGAAATCATTATTTTCATAAAATTTTACTAAAAATATTTTTCACATTTCTCACACCCTCCAGGAAATTTCATAAAATTAAATTTTGTATCGAAAATTTCTTTTATGAGTTAAATGCATACTCCTGTAAAATGTAAATCATTTATTTATTTAACATTTAGCTTTTTTCAGAAAATCTACTCTGAATAATAAAAAAACAATGCAACAAAACTGTCATCTTATTAGTAAGCTTTTAATTCCTTATATATATATAAGATATTATAATCTGAAGAAAAAATTAGATGAATAATGCATTTTTATAAAACCAGTTTTCATTTTTTAAATATATTAATTTATAGAGTTTCAAATATTTAATAAAATCTTCAAAGCCTCATGGCTGTTAGATTATTAAGTGAAAACTATGTTCACAATTCAAAAATTGAAAAGCTTCATACATAACTACGATACATTTTTATTTTATTTTTTATTTTTTGAATACGATTTTTTCAAATATATTTTGTACTTGGCATTAAAAATTCACATGTTTCACGGTTTCTTCCCCTTTATACTAAAAAATCAATAATTATGTCGATTCTGGTCAACCATGCTTAGCTTATCAGCACATTTAGCTGTCATCAATTATGTAACAAAGCCTGTTATAAAAGAATTACTTTAATTCTATCATGTTAGAACAAGTAAAAGTAATGTGTAAATAATTTTTTTTTACTTTAAATTTTATATATATATATATATATATATATATATATATATATGTGTGTGTGTGTGAGATTTTTAAGACTGGATAATAACTTTTGTTTACAAACTTGTCAAAATGGTTAAAAGGGGATAAATTTTGAAAACTTCAAAAATATTCCAATCAATCAATTTCCATTTAAATTACACCAGTGTATTTTGCTTACACGAAAAAGTAAATTTAATCATTTATCTTTCAATTAAGCTAAAATTAAAGCTTCAAGAAAACTTACTTTTAAAATGTAAGTATTGGAAATGAGTGGAGGTACCTATTAAATTATATATACTGGAACTTTTACTACATCACTTTGCGAGATGAAAATCGGAGTTCATATAACTCTAATCTACGTTTACTGCAAAATAACGCCCACTAGCCAAATTGCAAAGATGTTTGTTTTCTGTTAATGAAAATGTTGGTCAGATCCCAACATGACAGAGTTTTCGGAGATTTCTTCATATCGTCCTGTGGTAGGGATACTAACTTGCGCCAACTTCGGAAAACAAACCGGAAACCATACGTTGAGATAAATTGGGCAGGCGGCTGACGTAAGTCCTTCGAGAGTAATTGAGTAGACAGAAATAATTACGACACATAAATCGTTGTGCTAGCCCGAAGTCACAAGTAATAGTGACCGAGAATTTTGGGCGTACTTGTTTTGTTCAGTCTGTTGATCACACAAGATACTTCGCTCTTTCGTTGCAGCGTAGACCGTATGAAGGCTATATGAGTTTTGAAAAAATAAATTAGCATATATATAAAGTCTGCAAAAAAAAAACAAAACGTGTGTACACACTTCAGGAAAATAAAAACTTGTATAAATATCGTAATAAAAATCTATTAAGAAGCATGACATTAATACAAGATATATATGGATTCGTCAATGACTAGAATTGCTCAAAATAGCGACTTTTGCTTTCCGACATTTTGTAGTACATCGAACTACTGCTGGGCAGCATTGGTCAAAGTGTCCAGTAGAAACACTGCACATTTTTTCAGTTTCTTGTATAAGGGCCGCCAAAATAAGGCCATCAGTTGGAAATATATCGTACTATAATAAATAGTGTTGTCGCAATTTGATAAAACTACAAAAGACAATATTTTCTTCTTTCCTGAAGTGTACGTACACTTTTTAGCGGACTCTGTATATATTAAGCAAATACGTGCCTGAACAGGCATCTACAACAGGGATTGGATAGTTGACCTATCAGTCATACGAGTGGCAGTATATATATATATATATATATATATATATATATATATATATATATATAACGAGTTTGTTTGCCTATTGCCTTGTAATAAAATAAGCAAATCATTGCTTTCTCTCCGTATTTAACCTTTAAGAGCTCGAACACTTTCAGTCCGATTAAAGGGCTGCTCTGGTTACAGTCACATAATATCAATGTTATTGCGTTGTCATGTCGCTTGTGGATATTTATCTCCGCAAGGGCTTCCGGTAGGCAACCTACATGCTACACTATGCTGTAATCTTCGCCACCTTCCGATCGACTTGTATTGCCTTTGACAATCAGAAGTGAGTATTATCTTTGGTCACTTAATTTCTGTTACGATAGAATTAAAGTAAAGATCGATCATTCAGCCGCTTATTATGAATCACGTAGTTTTACTCTTTTTCTTCTTATAAATTTTTTCTCATGACAGCAGTTCATAATCGAAATACAGCAAATATAGGTTTTCAAAATGTATTCATTTCTGCTGAAAACACAAAGTTACAAAACTTTCAATCATTTTTTCTTTATGAAATAATAGCTACAATGTTTGCTCAACAATTTATTTATTGAATTCTTACTAAGTTGTTTCTATTTTGTGCCCTAATTAAATTACATGGTGCAATGGATAAATTTTCTGAATTACGCAAAAGTGAAAATAAATCTGACATCTCATTTTAAAGATATATTCGCAAAAATATTTATTTTAAATACTAAATTTCAAATTAATTCAATAAAGTCGCCATTTGCTTCAACCACTGTCTCCATACAACGACGGCATCTTTTACATCTCTTCTAGACGGTTTCCTTGTTTAAGTTGGTGAATGCTTCCATAATCCTTGGCTTCAGTTTAGCTTTGATGTTACAAGGTAGTTTGTTGGTCTGTTGCTCAACTCCACTCCACATATAACAATCAACGAAGTAGAATTCAGGTGGCTAGATGTAAGGGGTGATGTCGCAGAAAATGTCTGACAGCCATGAGTGTGTTCTCCTTAATGTGTGACATGGTGCAGATTCCGTTAGACTAATCCAACTCTCTGAAAATTATCTGCGCTGTCCTAAGATTGACACGAAAACCCTTTTAAACGTTCATAAAAGTTCATATTATAGCTTCCGGGGAAAATGTTAAGCAGTAAAGCATGCCGTTTTCAAATTTCTGGTGACGTGAATTGCGTCATGAGGCTTTTCTTGTCACAGAGAGTGTTCAAATGACTCTACTATACTATAAGAAAAAATGACGCGCATGCGCAAAATAAAAAATGAAGAATGGTGACAGTTTACACATCGTACATTGTGTGTGTATACAATATGTTGGCATTGAAATCAGCACCCAGAGGCGTCAGGTCTAACGATAGCATTTAAGCATGAAACTGATTGCCGACACTATGTATTGATTTCAATGTCTAATTATATATTTACATACGCTTTATATACGCATATTGAGCATTTTAATTATTTAGCATTTATGAATTAAAACTTATATATACACACTCAGTAGCCTATTTAATATAATTTGAAGAATAAAAAACCCAGAAAATAATAACATAAATGGCAATAATTTTTGTTTAATATAAATTAACTTTTTGACTAAATTAAAACACGAAGGAAAAGTTTTTAATGTAGGAATTTTCTGTCCCCTTTTTCAAGATGTGGAATAAAACAAAGAGGTACTTACCTCTTCCGAAGAATGTTGTTTTATTAATATACATATACACGTTGGAAAGTTAATTTTTACACAAAACATCTTATTCGGAAGTTAGAAAAATTACATAAACTTTTGGGTAGATAAACATTATATCTAAAACATATATGGTAATTATTATTATTATTATTATAATTACATACTGAAACTTAATAGCTATAAACTTTCGGTGTTAAAACACCATTATCAGCCAATAAAATGTTGTTAATTTATTTTGTAACATATAGATGGTCTCATGATTGTTCATAATTCCACAAACTCAAAAGTAGACAGAATCCGTAAATACATACATAGAATACTGAAGAACTTTAATCTTAAATATTAGTAAATACCAACCTCAAAAACGCTGACTTTCTAGATGTTACACTTGACTTAGCTTATAGTGTTAACTCACCATATGTAAAGCATGATGCTAATTATTTTTTTTTATTTTTACTTATGAAATAATTCACTTAAAATGAAAAAACAATTTAGCTTATTGAACTGGCAATTTTGTTAATTATTATTATTATTACGTCATTTTTCATCATATTTAGATTTCTGCATTGGTCTCACTACCAACCAAGTCTGCGGGGAGACCTAAGGCAGGTAGTGGCGTGTTGTTATGACTCCATTTCATGTTTTTCTATCCTCCCTATCATCCCCAGCATTACATAGATAACGTTTTCCTTAGTGTGTGGGCTGTACTTAATAATACAATTTTTTGTATATCTCTTAAGCTGGGGTTTCCAGGGATTCTTTCAATGTGTTGTTTTGTTCCATTTTTTATCATTCCAAGTGCACCTACTATCACTGGCACAACTCTTGTTTTCAATTTCCACATTTTTTCTATTTCAATTTCCAGGTCTTTATATTTTGACAGTATTATTATTATTATTATTATTATTATTATTATTATTATTATTATTATTATATTTCTACTCATTAAGAAATCCCATTACAACTTTAAAAATGTCGCTTCTTGAACGGGCTATTTGTTTAAATTATAATTATTATTTTATTTTTAGTTATGATAATACACTTGTAATATAAACACTTTCATCTTATTGAACTGGAAATTTTTTTATAACTATTAATATTTTGTACTAATGAACAAGTTCCCTTAAATATATTTTAATATTTCAGTTCATTATTCTTATCTTTTTGTTTATTTTATTTTATCTTTTCAAACGTTTGAATTTGTTTTCTCTTTTTTTTTTCCTTTTTCCTTTTTCTTTTTTCTGCTTTATCTTTTTCTTCTTCCGGTTTAAAATTTGACATGTCCTATTTTCCGCGGCAAAACATTCGTTACACTAACTTCTAGCGGATAGTACTCACACCGTTCTTTGAGGTGTTATTACCTCGCAATTCTTGTTTTTATTTCTGATGATGTTGTTTTAACACCGAAACATTTTAGCTATTAAGTTTCAGTATATAATAATAATAATAATAATAATAATAATAATAATAATAATAATAATAATAATAAATGGAACAAAACAACACATTGAAAGAATCCCTTGAAACCCCAGCTTAAGAGATATACAAAAAAATTTCTTACAGTACAGCTCACATACTAAGGAAAACTTTATCTATGGAATGCTAGGGATGATAGGGAAGATAGAAAAACATGAAATGGAGCCATAACAACACGCCACGACCTGCCTTATGTCTCCCCGCAGACTTGGTTGGTAGTGAGACCAAAGCAGAAATCGAAATATGATGAAAAATGACAGAATAATAATAATTACTCTATATGTATGATCTACTTTTGTATTGAGCACTTTTTAAAGTAAATAACTATGGAATATATATATATATATATATATATATATATATATATATATATATATAATGAGAGGAAATTGCTGTTCATTACAAGTATCTCTGTCTTCTCTCATTATTTTCGAAAGAATTCAATGGATATCAGATATATTCTTTATCGTCAATAATAAGTGACAGCACGTGGAATAATTTAAATCAAACTGAAATTTGAAGCTTTAAAATTCAACCGATATTTACATTTTTATTATTTCTTCTCCAAATAACTACTATTCAGAAATCACAAATATTTTTGCTTTATTGCAACTTGCAACATTGATCTGATGTTTGTTAACTTCGAAAGACATAATAATTTGATATAAAATCTATTTAACATTTGAAACATTATAATCAATCATTTATTCGTAGAATTTCGTATTTTCATTTGATTCCTTTGGCTTGTGAATCTATTACCATTGTTTCCCTCGTATTTATTCCTCTGAAAAATTATTAAACAATAATTTCAGTTCTTTTCACGAACGGACAGTAAGCTTTAAGCAAGTCTTAACAAGATATTTTTTTCGGACACTTTTTGAATTCGATACCTACTAAAGGTCAGAAACTAGGGATCCATACACGTCTCATCTACGTTTAATGCAAAACAATTTCAAAATAATTTTTATTTGCGTCTTTTAAGATCTATCTAATCATAGCCTTTCTTTCACTGCGTAACAAATTCTTCAAAGTAAAAAAAAAACGGTCTTCATTAGTTGTATTCAATATTTCTTCTTTTATTTATTGAAGCCTTTCCGATGTGAATGTGATTTCACTTTATATGACGAAATCGTAAATATCTCCAAGCAAAATATTCCTCACCGAAATTCCAAAATGATACAGTATTTTCAGAAAGAGTTTTAATCATAATTGCATTTTCATGGTGAAAGAGAGAAAGCGTAAGCCGAGAAATAGCAAACGTTAAAAATTTGTAAAATATCCCGAGGAAAGAAATTCACTTTGATTATATTTTTCACATAAGTAAATTAAATGTACAAAACGAATAAAATATTCAGCCTTTGTTGATGAAAAACGAAAGGGTATTTTGTCAATGTCAAATAGAAATGTAACTTTCATGTAATAAACGAGAATATTATAAAATTATTAGCTCCCCATATTTGCAAACATAGAATTAGTAAGATAGCATATGACGAATAGTAGAAGTTATTTAACCGACCTCTCCAATAGGACAGGATGTGACACAGTCGAATTTTACGTGGGGAGCATATTCATAAGCATATGGGCCAAGGTCAAACATTCTCTGTTTCCTCGACTACTGTCAAACTGGCATTGATATGATATGAGGAAGGTGCTGTCACAGAGTTAGAATCGCCGGGATCTTACACTTTCTCTTGTCTAAAATAAAGAGAAAAAGTTAATTTTACTTTCGGCAAAACACGAACTTCTGTGCCATGTTGCCCTATTTAAATTATTTCTATAATTGTTTATTTTTAATGTATGACTGAGGCGCGACACCTGTTTAGGCAGAAACTTTTCTTCAACACCCCCAACCTCAAACTGTGGTTAAAAGGACAATTATGTTGAGCGAACTCTAGCATCAGTTTCTGGAAAAGAAAGTATAATCTAGCGCGATAACTCGTTTGAATAAAGTGACTACTCTCAAGTTCTCAGCCACGACGAATTGCAAGTTCGTATTATCACTATCATTGACGGCTTCTAAACTGATGGATCTACCTAATTTTATTCAAGCTTTTTTAAATAATTTTCTGGCACATTCTAGAAGTGGTGCGCTTTAAAATTCTGGCGTAAATACCAAGTAATACAGCATTCCGTGTTCAAATTTCTGGCTGAGCGAATTGCGTCATAGTGCTCTTCTTTTCTCAGACGGTATCCAACTAACCCTACTATACTGTGAAGTCGACTCTATAGTAAAGTCATTTGACAGTATAGCAGTTAAACGTTGATTATTAATAATATTACAATAAAAATATATTAATTCACGGCAAATCTAAATCATCGAGTCGTCTCACCACCAACCAGGCCTTACTATGTGTGATGATTACGAGACTAAATATTTCCATATTTAGAAAAAATTATATTGTTCAAACATTTATCCTCATCTTTATTGTCATATAGCCGGCATTTCGATTGTTGTACGTTCCTACTATCTTGAGAGGATACAAGTTGGCATTTCAAACCGATTCATTTATTTAGTCCACTGGGATAAGTCGTTCTCGTTCCACGTATCATACCTTTTTCCGCATATCTCATTTTCGCTTATTTCTCTTCAGAAAGTCAATTCTCCGAGTTTTTGTTAGCCTCGAAATTTCAAAGTATATCACCTGAAGACGGAAACGTCGTGTATATGACAATAAAGCTGAGGACAACATTCTGAACAATGTAAATAGCGTAAATAGTTACACTACCTCGTCTCAGAAATAAACACAGATGTAAAAATAAATAGTTCATATGCTGTTATAATACTGATGTCGATGGCATGTGGTTTCACGTTTTTTGTTGATATTTTAATACTATTGCGTGTGTAGGAAAGATTAACATACTCATCTCTTAGCTTTGGCTTTATATAACTTCTTGATATCATTTCACCTTGTGTATGTTTATCTTATGATTAAATGGGTCCACTTCTTTGCTTTTCTTAGTGCATCCTTCAGAGCCCGATTCTAAACTTGACACTAGGAACAACATTTGCTATGTATTAGGTTCAGATCTCTGATACCTTCAGACATAAATCACATACTACAACAATACTATAAGACCATAACTCATTTTTACAATGTTTAATTTTCATCTGTTTTTTCACTATTCCGTCTTTCCGAAACATTGTGTATTCTTGGCTAATCTAGTTGTCGGCTAGATGTATATCTTTTTATGATTTTTGTCTTTTATATGAAAAGTCTTCTATAAATCATAACATTTTAAAAACATAGCCTTTGGAATATCTGCTTAATCTTCAACACAACAAATATTTTTTTAATTGTATTTTTCTTGAGAGTTTTATATTTTACTCTCTATTAACCTTTTTGATTTTTCCGCAGCAAATTGATTTCTATGTTATTTTCAATATAAATCCTTCGAGAGAAATTGAAATCTTAAAAATAAATAATTTCGCCACTAGTGCGCAGAGGGTTACCCCGTAAGAAAAGACTGGTTACAGAGAGTATTGAAGAAAGGATAAAAGATGAACAGGAATCAAGAAGATAGAAGATAGTAATTTATGTTTTATTTAAATTTTTGCAGAATGTAGATATTAAAAAAACAAGCAAATAAAGGAAAATGATTTTCACAGTTAGGAAGTTCTAGAAAAAATGTTGGAGTAGAAAAGGCATTTAAATTTAACTATTTCAACGGTAAAAAGATAAGACCTAGATGCCAATGTAGCAGCACGCTTAAATTCATGTGGACAAGGAACCAGAGAAAAAAAGCTCATCAGAACAGTTACCATGAAAATGTTTGTAGAAAAGACAGAGGGAAGTCACGTCAGTGAGTATGAAAGTGACTGAAGTCGAGATGCTAAATGTGAACGGCTTACATTGCAGATCCTTTTTTGGATTTTGTGGAGAAGCTCAAAAGGTGAATAGCAGGAATACCCGACCAGATATGGCAACGGTATTCAATGCAAGAACGAACTGTAGATTTATAAATGTGCAAGATGAATTGTGAAGAGAAGAACTTTCTGGTCCGACACAGAGACCCCACCTTTCAAGCATCAACTGCAGCTATAGATCGGCGATATGATTTCCAGGTTTTTATATTTTCATAACAAATAAAGTATTGTGTTAGTTTGGGTAGTGACCGACTCAGTAAATATGAATAGATAATTTAATGTCGGTCATTATTTTCCGCAATGGGATTCAGTTTTTCGTATATTTAAAATAATGTCGATAAACCAATGAAAATGATATTGTTACACGTACAGGAAAAGTGGGAGTGGGGGCGATATAACATTGACAAAGAAGTTTTGTATTGGGAACAAAAGAGACCCGTGAATTGAAAAAAAAAACCATGAATACCTTGTGTTGACAAAATTGTGGGAACGATGTAAACAATGTTCCTGATGAATATTTTTGAACACAATTATTACAGGTGAAAATCGAATGAAAACAGGCTGTTAATTGTGATGGATGCAAACCGTATAACAGATAGGAGTATTCAGCTGATAGCGTATAAGTGGACGTGTAAAACGACCGATAAATCACGATCAAAATTGCATTTTAGAATATATTTATGTACGGATACATTTCGGTGAAATAATGCAATGCGGCACAAAATCAGGTATCTACAGAGGTGAGTTTGAATTTCAGCCGAATTACATGTTATAATGATACGCTTGGCAAATGAGTAGATAGCAGTACAAACAAGTCAAATTCTATAGTTAATTTTCTAAGCCCATCCTAGATGAGGCACAAGGCCGAAAGTATGGGACACCCAGTGAGGATCGAACTCACAACTTAGTTGTAACAAGTTCTAGCCGAGGCTCCCCAAGATATATTCTATAGTCTTGAAAAGGAAAATTCTGAATTCAAACCAGCCTGGAAAGTGCTTGGCTTCGTCAAGCAATCTTGCCCAAGTCAACCCGCTTCTCCTCCGCCTGCACTATATTTGGTGTTCCCCAACCACAACTCCACTGAGTTACGGGACTCGGGATCGCTAGTCTGATGAAATCCGGTACATAAAAGAAGAAGAAAGACATTGTTTTTTCTCAAAACATAGCCAGGTAACATGACTGACAATGGTTCCATGAATAAGATTTATGCGTCGCGATATTTTCGGGTTTCCGCAAAAAGCGTCAAGAGCTTTTATAACACTATTTTTAGACTGGCCAGACGGAAGTAATTATATTAGCGGTATTATTAATTGTTGCAAATAAGACGGAAGAAATTGTGTTGGTCCGTATTATTAATTTTTATGAATCGAAAAGAACCAACTAACAAAAAGTTGTTGTTCTAATATGAACGCAGGTGATGAAATTTATTCCAGTGTAGGCAGAAGAAGGTAAGGGTCGCAAAAACCAAACGCGAGAGATATGAGCAAATTTGCATTTTGCGGGTAAGCTACTGGACACTGGGTTAAATGAGGTTATTGTTGACAATCCGAAGAAGCATGACTGAGAGAAATATAATTCATGTCTGAACAAAGACATGAATTTCTACTCCAACATTTTTTCTAGAACTTCCTAACTGTGAAAATCATTTTCCTTTATTTGCTTGTTTTTTTAATATCTACATTCTGCAAAAATATAAAGGTAAAAATTCTAAACGAAACAGTTTTAAATTGTCGGAAATGATTATTACCAATCAAAAGTAAAAACATTTCAACAAAGCATAATGTTTACATTTCAGAAGGTATTGTTCTAAATAAAAGAACTATTTGATGAGTGCAAACAGTTACATTTCATTTATCCTTTGTAAAATTTGGTTAACAAATGATTTATAAACCTAAAAGCTAGATTTTTGTGACATGAAAAAGAAAACACCGAAAAGAAATAACGACACCACAATGTAGCTGCCTCATTAGTCGAACTAAAAGAAAAAAAAAAACAGAGAGAAAAGTGGCCCCGCCCAAAGACGCTAAGACGTGGGTGAGAGTGACTTCATTGGCCAGAGATTAGATTTGCATGTTCGTCATCCTCCCCCAGTGAATTTGGGACAAGTATAAATACAAGGCCTCGAGGGGGCCTACGAGCCGACCACCGGCAGAGACCAGTAGAGTTCGGCAGAGTCAAGAAAGTGTCCAGAGATGTAACGAAGAAGGTAAGGTACCAGGACACTGGGCTCCCACCGTAGCTGATTTATCTGAACTTGGTGAAGAAACACTTAGCAAGATTCCATCGTGACTTTCTTGGATCTAAATTCACCGCGTAGGATGGCAAGAACACCGTTGTAATAGTCGACTTAAAGACCAGCTACTGAATTGAAGCCATTAACGACCAGGCAACCAGGCATCGGTCCACACTTTTCCAAACCAACAAAACTGAGAAAAAATGATGACAACGAAAAGGAATTTTTTAAAATAGATCTTGAAATAAGGTCACTTTTTCTGAATGAAGGGAATTCGCTGTGATAGTCCCTACAGATTGTGGATATAGCAAAAATATATGACAAATCAATGAAAAGACACAGCAGGCAAGAATTGTTTCTGATTCTAAATTTTTCTTCGTTTCGTTCTTATTACTATTGCCAATTTTGTTTTGTTTGCAGAAGAAAGACCTACAGTGCCAATCTAAATTTTTATCCTAAAAATTAAGTTTCTCGTTCAAGTGACATTAAAACTGATATCAAAATCAACTTAAACATTAATGTTACTGTATAACACAATATTTACTAAACTTTCAGCCGATAAAAAGAACATCAAAATGCGCCATATACAATTAAATAACTCACTGAATTTGATATGCCGGAAAACAAATCAAAGAAAATGCAAAAGAAACACAATTAAATGTTTCCAGACGTGAAGTTTTAAAATTCCACTAAATTTGTGATTTGAAGAACTCACTTTTCGTCTTGAATGGAACTTTTGAGTAAGAGTTAAATTAAGCTTTTGAAATTTAGGAATTCATTTATTTCTTTAAAATTATTGCGATTTTCTCAGATGGACCAGTGGTCTTTTTAGCTTTGAGCCTGAAACCCAATTATCTCTCCGCGGGAGCTCTCTTCAAATCCGCACGTAGTGTGGCTTTTAATCTAATAAGTAATAATTTAAATATCACTATACATAAACATTGGAAGGAAAAATATTCTCTGTAGATTAAATAACTCGTTTAATTCGAAACTCATGAATGTTATGCTGTCGACATTGCGTAAAACGGCCGTGAAGACACATTCATGCTGCGTTCTTTGCTATCACCCAACTTTAAAAAACATTCTCCCCCCTCTCTATCTCTCTCTCTCTCTCACTCTCGGTCTATCTGTCTCTGTCTCTCTCTCGACTAATTTCTTTCAAGATTTAGGCGTCCATCGCACTCTACGTATTTTTATGCTTGCAGCGATATCCCTTATTTGGTACGGCGACCGTATGAATTAAATTCAAATAAGATTCTCTAATATCATCGATCCTTTCATGGCATCTTGCCTTCAGGCTCTTTTCTCATATACTTTACGCGGTTTTCCTTTGTCTTTCCGATAACTATTTTCATGTCAATTGATTTTATGAGCCTTTTTCTTCTCTCGACTACAAGAATTTAAGCGTACTAATAGTTTAGGGAATAGTTCTCATAATTTTGTTGTTGATATAGGCGTAACTTCGTAATATCTTTTTATTTTTTCAAACTTCTTACCCATGGGAATTCCGATTCCGTGACTGCTTGTCACCTACAATTTTCAAAACTAAATCTTTATCCCAGGTGGACACTGTTCTTTTATTGTCCTCACAAAAGTCTTCGAATTATCTTACCTCTCTAAATAATACCTAGCGAAATGATTAAATAGTAGTCTTTAATTTTTACCAACTTGTTTTCTCGTTCCATAAACTTAAACTTGCTTTGCATGCATTACTTACTATCGAATATCCAATGAGTGTTTATTTCCCCAAACGTTAATTCTACGATTCTCAAAGTTCAGTTACATCATTTTTGATTACTACAAGCAACTTCATTGAAAGAATTCTTTTTTAAAAATTCCTTTTCGTTATCATCACGTTATCTCGGTTGGGCTGGTTTTATAAATGGTATTTACGTTTTTATATCAACCCGAAAATAATATAAGATGTCACAGTATCGAATGCTTATTCAGGTAGCCATTGCAAATCAGGTGACCTGACGATCTTAAGAGAAGCAACCATGGTTTTGCTCTTCTTTTCTTCTTTGTGCCGTGTTCCCTCGAGAATTTGTTGATCATGTTTCTTCACAATTTCATGTCCTTTGAGCTCTGAGTAAGTTTTGTCTTTTCGTTATCTGTCCTAATCCCTGTTTAATTGCAATTTACGCAAACTCGTTAAATAGGTTATGCGCTGCATTCCTCTGCACCTCATTCCTTTCAATATATCCTGTCGGTGGTGTTAAATTCTCAAGGCCATCTTTTCTCATTATGTGTCCTAGAAATTACAACTGTCACTTTCTGATAAGCATAAGAGCCCTTTGTGTTTACATTTCCTCTAAAGTTTCGTCATAGCAGACTTGTTCAGTCAATGTTATTTTTAGCATCTTTCTGTATAACCATATTTCTGTTGCTTTAAGTCTCCTGTACATCTATGATGAGGCGATCCAGTTTTCCCTGACACATAGGAGTACTGTTATTACATAACAGTTTAGTACTCTATTTTTTTCGAACGCATTTTTCTGTTTAATAATAACTTTAATTTTTCGAAGGCATATCCCTCTATTTCAAAGCGCCTCTGAGTGTCAGTGTCGCATTTTCTGACCTTTTTTAAAACACTTTAAATACTTACATTTCTGTAGTTGCTTAATTTTGACACTTGGATTTTATATATATATATATATGTCAGAATTAAGTACCATATATTTTTATACTAATGTTCATCCAATATAAGGACCCAGAGCCACTCAGTGTAGAGCATTATCATTAGGGTTCTATGAGCATAAGAACATTAAAGTACATTTCATGGAGCTGTGTAAGAAATATAACGGTTAACCTTAAAATTTGAGAGGTCAAGTTTTTTGAGCGGGGAAAAAACTCTGCGGGTGTTTGTCCAACAAAGCAGCTATACTTTTGTACTATTCCTTATTAATACAATACCAAGTCTGAGGAAGAGTGGCAGATGGTATGATTTTATTCTAATATAACATTCGAGATGCGGGATTACAGCCTATTTTATAAGCCATAGTTATAAACTGAAGATATGCTCCGAATTTTTAAAATGTGTTCCTTATGCCAGTCCAGGATGCGTAAAGTAATTAAAACAAACATTACAACATCATTACACAAACAATATTCAGTGTATGTGACTAGCTCCTCCTACCTTCCGATTTCGTTTATGATATTCATTACATCTATCACTACTATTGCTACTACTATTACTATATAGACTTTCTCGCCTGAGCCATTTCTATTGAAACGATATCTACACACTACATCTACTTACTGATCACCACCTCTCCTTGTAACACAAACCACGCCTATTTATTTGGGAAATGACATCAGTGTCCTCACAGTCGACGTACTTTTGCTCAGGTGAGCAAGAACATTAGATTTATGCAGTTCTGGTTAACTAGTCTGAGTGGGTAAGGGATAGATTCGTTATCTATCAGCGCTTCTTGTATACAAGATATCCATCTGATTTCAAATGATCGTAAATATGATGTGTTCATTTGAAGTTTCACTTCCAAGTCCCTTCGCTTATTAATCGCTCTTCCGAAGATAGATTTCGTGAGCTTGATATTAACATAATGAGAATGAGTTTTAATTAATCCGAACTTAGTCACCTCGGATTTTCGAAAATGGATAATCTCCAGAGTTGTTTAAACATCCCTTATACAAAAAAATGTTCGTAGTGTTAAAATATGTAAAATTTTAAAAGTTTAACAGGCAGCCTCTGGTCTAATATGCATTAAATAAAAACTTGAACTGAAGTCATAATTATTCTTTCAAATAAAAATTGCATAGCCGTATTATAACTTGTACGTGAACAGTTTTATTCATCAAAATAGCTGTACTATAGAAAGCATGGCATTAGCTTAACTCATAATTACAGGACTGAAACAGTACTATATATATATATATATATATCTATATATATATATAGATTTTGGTCATAATTATTTGAGACCTGTATCCATTTATATTAAAAAGTACATTTATATTGTAGGGCTTTTTAATATTTTTTATTTGAAAATGAATCATTTGCGCAACCTAGGTTTACCTCTTTCGGTATCCTAAGGCGATTTATAATATCTGATTTTACAACATTTTTCAAACATGCAACAAGAATTTTTACGAACGCGCGTCTGAAATTTTTGAACAACCAAAAATATTCAACATTAGGGAGGAGTTATTTGCTTTAAGACACTTTCATCTAGATTTCTATGATCCTAACATACATTTATAGCTGTGATAACATCTGGACATTACTTCTGATATTTTGCTTACTAATTTTTTTGTTTTGGAAAGATATATAAGGTTATATATATATATATATATATATAAACAAGGACTTAATACCACAGAACTAAAATAATGTTTTAAATAGGGAACACTTCTCTTTCAGTCTGTCTTCATGAGTAATCATCCATTGTCAACGTTATTCTCTGATGAAGTGTTGACTGAAAAGATCCTAAATATTATTGTAAAGGACAAAATATGGTTTACACACACACACACACACACACACACATATATATATATATATATATATATATATATATATATATTTATCTTCGTTAGTCAGGTGGAGTAACAGTGCACCCCAAAGTAGACAAATTTACATCTGCCGCCCACAGCTGAACTACAAATGTGCCACACCGAGAGCTACACACCCTCACTGAGTCAGATATATATTAGGAGAGAACAAGAAAAACAAGTTGTCAACTAGAAATTACGAGTACTTAAAAAAAGTGGGCGTCACAAAAGAGCCCGTCTAAATAACGTAGGGTTAATTGGAATAGATGCTCGCAGAAAGCGATGTTTTATTTAAAAACGTTATGATGCCACTTTGGTGCATAGATTTAACATGCAGTTAGGAATTCAAATAAAATTCTGTATATCAAAATGGTTAGGGAAACTCATTGTCCTGACACACAAGTTATGATTCTGTCTATAAATGTCTATAGAATCGAAGTCACTATCATGAAATTCAAATTAATGGTCTGAACGTAAACTTCGGTTTGGGCGAAATCACAGATGTGAGATGAAAATGCATATTTGCATCAAAGTCTGTCTACGAAAATAAGTTGTCCCAAAATGTTCATGAATATTTTGTAAATAAAATTGCCTTTTTCAAAAGTTAATTTACTAAACATTTGAGTTAATATCAGTTAGTCAGTGTCATACATGATAGACGCTTGCGTGATCATGGCTCTTTCAAAACATGACTGACATGATAGAACCCAATCTCCCCTGCTAATTAATACATAGCTGGGAAAGGAACGACGAATTATTACTTACCCAAGAGTATTTGTACGTAAATGACCGCAAATATTTCAAACAGAATTCGAACTCAGGTCTCTGGTTTCTCGTACCGAGCTGATATCTACTGCCAGACAAGGCATATAATATAGATAGTCGCAGAGAAATCTATACGAAAATTTTTAAAATTGTTAAATTTAACTAAGTATGTGGGCTATAAACAAGTTCAAAGAGAAAGTATTGTTTTGAAAATGTCAAATAGTATATCAATAAAATGTTGTCTCTGAAAAACTGTTATAAAAGTAATAGTACTAATCTGTCCGCGAAAGATTGACAGAAAAATCATAACTATGAAATTCAAAGTAATATTTTGTATACCTAAGGCGATCAGTGAGAACGTATAGTTCTGGAGTTCAAATAAATGCTCTCTATATAAAAGATTGGCATAGAAGCCACTTTTCTGAAATGCAAATCAGTATTCATTCCGTAAAAGATGGTGAAGAAGATGTCACTATATATTGAATTCAAATTAATATTCTGGTCTGAGAAAATCAATCCTGAAGTAAAAATTAACGTTCTTTGCATAAAAGATGGTCAGAGACAAGTCAGAGTGAAATTCAAATTAATATTCGGCGCAGAAAAATTGGTCAGACAGGACTCAATATCATTAAATTAAAATTAGTTTGTAAATAAGATTATGACAGAAAAAATCAATTCATTGAAAATTTCATTGAGAAATCACTTTATTGGAATTAAATTTGATATTCTGTACAAGGCAAAAAATTGTCAGACAGTCCACTGTACAATTTCAAATTATATTCTCTCCAGAAAAGATATTTAGACGGGAGTGACTGTGCATTTATTCAAATTTCTAATTCAGACATTAAAGATGGGCATAGACAAATCACAGTCCAGAAGTTAAAATTAAGTTCATAAAGATAACCGTAAAAGCGCCATTTCTGAAATTCAAATTAATATTTAGCGTGTCGAATATGAATTCAGTTTCATCAAATATGAATGAATATTGCGACCATAAAGATGATCAGAGGGAAGTTACTGTCCTGGCAAGCAATTTATTATGTCTGTAAAGAAAAGTCGGAGTAGCATCGCTGCCTTTTAATTCAGATTAATATTCTCTTCATAACCAGTCGGTAAATGTCTTTCTCTCAAAATTCAAATAAATTCTCTATCAACAAATAAAGATCGGAAAGAAAACAGTGATTTCGTATTCTGTCCGTGAAGCATTGTCAGAGAGAATTCTCTGTTCTGTAATTCAAATTCATCTCTCAGCTAATGTTCATCAGGTGGGAGTTATGGACTTGAAGGTTAGAATTAACGTTCAGTAAATTGAAAATAACTTTGCAGAATATTATCTCTGCATGTGTTACCCACAAAAATGTTATATAATTCATATAAATTTTTTATCTGAATTTACAAATCTTAAGTTCAAAATAATAATTATCGTTTGCTTTTGTCCATTTATTTTAACTGAATTATTCATCAACAATTAAAAATTCAGTCAAAAATATATTCTTCATTGTTCCTGATTTTTTGCCAGTGTTTTACTAGAGATCCCCTCATATTGATTCGATGAATAAATCCAGACTCGTTTTCAACTCCTAGATATTGTTAAACAAAACGCATAGCAGAATGTTAGAAAGTGACTGCAAAAAATAACAAAAGCACTCAAAGACCGAAAATCTCCGCCTATGCAATACTGACTTTATTTCAGCGATTGTTAAAATATAATTATTAAAATAAGAAAAACTGCAATGAACTTGACAGATCTCAAGTGTGAAAATACATAAAATGTTCGTTTTTACTTTTAATAGTCGTATCTTAACTCATTTTTGAGTATTTTATCATTTGTATTTTTGCTTTTATATAATAATTATTAAATTTATTATGCTTAACAATAATATTTTCGTGAAAATATAGTGCGTTCAAAAAATATAATGACGTACAGCAATCTAGGTTTCACATGTCAAATACTGAATAGCTTATTCAGTAAAACGTACAAAAAATATTAGTAAAAAAAAAACTGGAAAAGTAATCCAGAAATATTATTCCATACTGGCTAGAATCCAAACTTTAATCAGTTCGTGTTAGTCATGAGCCTAGTCATCCCTCAAACATTCATCCGAATCTATACAGCGGGTTTTGAGATATCTTGACAACGGACAGTCAGAAAGACAGATAACCGCAAAGAATACAATATCTCCGCCTTAAGGTGGATGCAGTAATCTGAAGTCGTTAAATCAAAATACCATAGGTAGTGTAGTAAAACTTTCTAACTGAACCCTTGAATAGCATATTTGGTCAAATTAGAAAACGAGGGTGCATATTGCACAATCAGGTTTCGGAAATGTTCATTTATCTGTTTTGCACGCCATCATCATATTTGAAAAGTGGTAAAATCATAACCATTTTTAAATAAATTATTAACATTTTTAGAAGGAAAATAGAGCAGCTGCAAAAAATAATCCAACTTCAGTAAAAAAAAAGCTTTACGTGTTAATTTAAATAAATTCGTTCGTTTTTTTATATTTTCAATCTTCTCTAACAACCCACAACAAATTAATATTTTGCATCAAACAATAATAAAAAGATAAGATAAAACCAAAAGAAACAAAATGAAATTGGCGAGACTATAGACCCAGACATATTTAAAAAGATAGTAATAAATTAAGAATTTTACATCTAAGCGTCTCCTCAAAGGATGGAACGTGTCATACGAAAAACCTTCACATTGACATTAATTTTCAATACATCAATCATAAATATTATATTCATTTATAACATATTCATAATTACACAAATATTTGCTGTATTTGACTTCTTGTAGCATAATATTTGAATGTGTACTATAATTTTCTTTAGTATATAATTTTAATATAAATCTGATAATAAAAATGAAACATTTAAAAATAATAAATGATACAATATTGTTTCCTTTAGTCTCAATGGAAACTTTTTTCAAATATACATATTTATTTCTTCCACTTGAATGTTTTTCAAACATTTTTTTTCATGCCAGCAATGAAATATTTTGATTTCTTCAATCTATAATTTGCTCTATTTACAGACAGGAATGTCGCCAGACTTAATTGTTACAATAATGAGAGCTCTATTAAAAATTGCAATTACAATGAAGTTTTAACTTAGCTGATTTGATTTCAAAGAAATTTCTAATATTAACTTCTGCATATTTCCCGCAAACAAAAATATTTTAAAATATTTCCAATAATATGAGATTTTATTTCTCAGCTTGTTGACGCCATAATTGTAATTTTTTCTGAAAATTGCAGCGATTAAGATAATTTCCTGAGAAATAAATATAAAAACCTATTTGGCACGTTTAACGTTTCATTGGAAGGTGGAATATTTTACAAGAAGTTAATTCTAGAGAAATTAATACAATATTGTTTCTAAGCGATGTTTTTAAATATCCCCTTTTAAATTAACACACATCTAATACCAAACGAAAACACTTATGAAAAGTTAAATCGGAAGCAAAAACTGAACTAAAATTTTGTATTTAGTCGAAACAAAGATTTTGGAATATAAGAAAAAATAAAACGAAAATTGTAACACACACACACAATAAACTTCTACTCACCGTATTTCTTCAGGACATTGGTGATTATGTATTTCTTCAATCTCCTTTCATTTGTGGCTTTTAATAAATGTTGTTGTTGTTGTTGTTGTTATTAGTCCTAAAAGATCAGCATACCTTTACTCAACTTTGCCAGGCAATTTATGTTATTTTCCTCGGTCCTTCTTGCCTTCAATCTGTTCTGTGAGTGTCAGATTTTTCAAGTTCTCTTTCCTCGTTAATTGCCCTAAACATTTCAATTGTCTTTTCTTGATGTTAAGTATAAGCGTTCATTTTCTTTCCATTTTTTAATAAAACTTCATCGTTACTCACATGATTGGTCCATGGTATTCTCACTACCTTTCTGTAGAACCAAATTTAATTTGCTTCAAGTTTCTACAACTTAAAGAAAATTGTCCAGCATCCGTTGCAATATAGTAGGCATGGCATTACCTAACAGTTAAATACATTTTAGGACATTTTCTCTTCCTTAATACATTGCTGAGCTTTTGAAAGGCATCTTTCGTTATCCAGATGCGTGTTGGGATTTCAGTATTGCATATCCCATCCTTTTTTAAAACACTAGCCAGTCAATTCACTTTTCTAGATGCTTGATTCTGGTTTCACTAATTTGTAATATGCATGATGGGCTAATTCTTTTTGCAGACAACCATTCATTGCCTTCATGCGATTGATCTTTAATCCTTTTTCTCGTTTTACCTTCTATTAGAATTCTTGTAGTTTTCTTTTTATGTCAGTTATCAACACAATGATGTCTACAAAAATGGTCAAGAGCGTGACCGCCAATAATGAATTCTGGTAGAACTTCTAATTCTTTCAGAATCGTTTCGCTGCATAGGACTAGTGAGAACACATACTCGTCTTACATTCCCACTTTCGACTTTTGTCTATTGACTAAACACACATTCTATCCGTATGCAGGCTGTTTGCTGCCAGTGTAGGTCCTGGGTCATTCTAATATTATTTCTAAATATGTCAAAACAAATAGAGTTGAAACTTAAAAAGTTACTTCAATAGTTATCAATTTTAGCCAGTTAAAGACACTCTTAGATGGGGGTAAGAGAATTTGACTTTAAATTAAGTCTAAAAAATGTAGAAGGGAAAGAAAACAAAAATGAAAATAAACTCTTACAGTTGGTCGTGTTATCTTGGTGTTGACAAACTCTATGCGATAGTACTTTTTATCGTATCTTTATTTTTTATTTATTTAGCTCGTAAATTTGACAATTTTTTAATAACGTTGGATTGTATGTTTTATGCTTAATGCTTCTCATATTTTAGTCAATCTATACACAAATATTTATTATTGCGATATACGTTATATTTGTAGTGAACACGAAATTAAAGTAACTCTCTCATTTTTTTCACTTTTACAAAAATTCAGAATTACGTGTGTAATTCTAATTTTGACAAATAGGAAAAAGATTGGCCCCGTACTGAAAGAAAGACGAAACCGGATTTCGCTATCAGATGTTAAATTAATTTTTTAACCAATGGAAGTAAGCAATTTGAAAAACTGAGAGGAAAGTTAGCAATCCAATGTGAAAAAACTTTTTTTTGTTTTTAATCGTGTCACCCCAAGCAAGGCATTCCACTGCCACTATAGCGCAGGGAGTTACATAGAGAGATTGCGTATGGGAAATGTCAGAAGGAGTGTGGTAGAAGACTTAGGATGTACGTAGGGAGAGAGTTGGAGAGAGTGGATGTGAGTTAGTGTGTTAGGAGGTGTCTATTGACCTTACATTTAAACTCCTGGAGGTTGTAGCCGTCGGGGAAGTAAGCATGCGGTAGGGAATTCCACAGGCAGGAAGTGCGAGAAAAGAAGCTGTTGGAGTAGAAATTGCGGTTACATTTCATCGGTTTCACTGTAAAATGGTGGGACCTAGTTGCCAATCTAGTATCTCGTGCAAATTCACATCTAGGGGACACCAGTGATTTAGGTTCGTCAGAGCAGAAGCCATGAAAGTATTTATAGAAGAGGCAGGCGGTCAGCCAAGTCGGTATCAATCACATTACAGATTCTTCGCTGTATTTTGTCAAGAACCCCGAGTAGAATAGAAAAGGCACCCGATCAGATGTGGCAGCAGTACTCAATACACGGGCGGATGGTTGATTTATATAAGTGCAGGATAGATTCAGGCGAAAAGAATTTCCGGGCCCTGCACAGAGAGCCGACTTTCATAGCTGCGGATTTAGCAATGGATTCGACGTAGTCATTCCACTTGAGGTCCGCTGAGAGTGTCAGGCCAAGCAGGCGTAGTGTTTTACTCTCTGGGAGGCAAGTCTGTTCCATGCTAATGGGAGGGAGCTTCTTCTATGGTCTTGTCTCTTCAGGACGTAGGCGATCATGGCTTTCCATGTCTTTCTATCCCTGGTGGCTGTTAGCACGTCTTCTCCATCCAACCCACATTCCATCATACACCTGATTAGGTCCCTTAAATATGTTATTCGTTGCTTTCCCCTGTCTCTTTTTCTCTGTACCTGGCCTGTTAGTATCAGGTTCTCCAAGCCCTCCTTCCTCGTTGCATGTCCCAGGAACTTCAGCTGTCACTTCCTAATGCTCAGTATTAATTTCCTTTTTGTTTCCATCATTTCTAGGACCTCATCATTGCTCACATGCTCGATCCATGATATTCGCCGCATCCTTCTGTAGAACCACATTTCAGTTTCTTCAGGTTTTTCCTTCATCTTTGATGATATTGTTCAGCATTCACTGTCATATTGAATAACTGACAACACATAGCAATCCAGTACTTGTTTCTTGTCTCTAGCGAAATTGTCCTGTTTCTTAATACTTTACTCAACTTCTGGAATGTTTCATTCGTCATGCCAATTAGCTTTCGGATCTCTGTATCACACATTCCGTCTTCTATTATAACATTTCCCAGGTATTTAAATTTTTGTACCTGCTTGGTTCTAGTATCCCCGTCCTGTATTTGGCATATTGGGCTGCATTTTTTACTGATGACAATGCATTCGGTTTTCTTACAATTTATTTGTAGTCCTTTCTTATCACTCTCTTTAGCTACCTTCTGTAGGGGGCCTTGTACTTTCCTTTCTGTGTCTGCTATCAGCACTGTATCATCTGAGTGCCTTAGGTTGTTTAAATTGTGACCTCCGATGACAAATCCAGACATAATTTCTAGGGTCCTGAAAATATTCTCGCTGTACAAGTTGATGAATTCATTACTTGTCCATATAAAAGTGGTTTGCCTGCCAGTAAAGATTTTTTATTACTCTTAAGTCTTTCCCAAATATGTCAAGGTTGCCGAGCCTCTCAATTAATTCTTTGTGGCGTACTTTGTCAAACGCCTTCTCATAATCAATAAAGCACAGTTATAATTCCTTCTTCATTTGTATTGCCCTTTCAGAGAGCATCCTCATCATAAATATGACATTATTGTTCCCGTGTCTTTGACGAAACCGCACTGTTCTTGTCCTATCTCTGGCTTGATTCTGCTTCTCGCTCTAGTCATAAATGACTATAAAAACACAAAGAAAATCAGTCAGCCAGTGAGATGGGAGCAGTGATATCATACACAAGCAACATGACCCAGACATATAACGTCCCATCACACATTCCTTCTCCTTATTCACACGTGCTATTTTCCTTTAGCTTTTTCTCCATTCTGAACACTCTCGCAGTTAACAAAAAAGAAAATGACAACAACAACAAGATACTTCAACTTACTTCTAAAAATTAACGTCCGATAAGTACAATTTCCTTTATTAACTTACCTTCTTTTTCACTTTCTCGCCGGCCATAAATGGGAAAAGAAACTCAGACTTTATAAGTAACCTGTTAATTTTTCTTCATACAAATGCTCTGCTACTTACGACTACAAGGTCTGGGCACACTTAACTCGTCACTACTATTTCTCTGGAAAATTTAACTACGTTTATCTTCTTATTGAATATTTAACTTCTACAATTGATGTGATTCTTCTCTGTTAATAAAATTCTACTTTAAACAGACAAGAAGAAACAATGTTTTTTTTCATAATTCAAACATCTGGGATTTTGAGAATTCGGATAAACATCTAAGTTGAGGAAAGTATCGGCTATGCTTGTGAATTGGCCTTGTACCATAAATAGCTGACCGTCATTACTAAATGTTTATTGTATATACGTGTTTGAATAAAAGTATTATATTTATATTTACGTCTACCTGTATCGATTTTTCGTGTCATACGGTGGTTTCCCTCAATAAATATCACACGTTAGTATCCTGTCATAAGTCACTTCTTTAAAAATTAAAGTTTCTAGAAAAAGTCAGGCCACTAGAGGAAAAACAAGCAAACACGAATACATACACTACTGGCCATAATTATTAGGCAACCCCGATTAAACAAAAATTATGTATTTTATAATACTTTTAGTATTTATTGCCAAGTTGATAATTCTAAATGAAAATAGAATGGTTCTTTTGTTATTATTACATTGCAAAATTTTACAAAGCAGCCAGGAAGCCTTTGCTTCGGTGAGCCAATAATAAGAGACTAGCATGAAGAAGAGAGCACAAAAGCTGGACATCAAAACAGTTCATTTGATGCACATGTTATTGCGCAGTAATGAAAAAAAAAAACAATTCTATTTTAATTTACAATGAAGAACGTCGGATCGTATAATAGCCAAAAAATGTCGTGAATATGGCAACAACGATGAGGACAACAGTCCAAACAATTTAAATAATTACAATATTTCATCTAAGAAATATAGGCAAATACAGAAAAAAAAGACAATTGAAATTTCTAGGGTACATAATTAGAAATAGGGCTTGGAAAATCTGATATTTACAGGACAGAGAGACCCAAAACCACGTATTTCCTACATAGCAAATTTGAGTGAATAGATGATGGATTTAGGGTTTAGGCGAATTAACAAAATGACAAAATTTATTAAGAGCTACAAATGACAGGAAATTGTGGAGGGCTATGATCGTCAACGTCTTGAAAGGAGACTACAGACTAATTTAATACGCGTATTACTTGTTTCTACTGAAAATGGGTTGCCGGTATAGTATGTGATCTACCTTTGATATATGTCCGACAAAATGCTTTCATTGATATTGTATGTGGCTGACAAAATTCTGACACTAGTATAATATGTGGCCTGCTTTAAAAAGTATATTGTAATAAAATATTATAATTGTCTAGAAAAAAATAATGAGTTTCAATAAATAACACAATCTATAAATTTACTCTTACTGAGGTCGGACACATTCAAACATGGTAGGTCACATACTATACTAATATGAAAAAAGGTAAACCACATACACTCTTGTGCAAAACTATTGAAACAACTGCTTTAGTTTCTTTTCTTTCAATCTACGGTCAGTTTTAGACCCAGTATAATAAAGGGTGTAATCAATTGCTAATTTTTCCTCAGATTAGGTCATTTGCAGTGGTGTGCAGCAATATGAATCTATTTTCGTGGTGCATGATGAAATTTATTTGGCCTTGAAAAAAATTTCGTCGTCCTTGATTGCATCAGATTTTTATAACGCCCAGACACTATTGTCTGAACTGTTGATTAGTTTTCCTACGGTTATTGTCAACGATGGACATTACTCCAAGAAAACGTACAAAAAGTGTAACGCTACACGAACACACTGGCAAGCTTTACAGATAGATCACAGATATCGCTGGTGTCAGCCTTTCAACTGTCAGTCATGTTATCAAGACGGAGAAGCAAACTTGTTTCCTCAGTCCAAAATGTAAAGGAAAATGCCGTCGGAAGAAATAAACAATGCCAAGAGCCAACGTAGAAGAGCAGTGACCCATTTTTCAAACACAAATAATGACCCATATTTGGGAATAAGAAATCACGGGCCAAAAGCTTAGCGCGAAAAATTTGTATGTGTGAAATTAGTCCCGATCCAGCTTTAGTGTTGGACGAACGGACTGCAAATGTCTTGCTATAATTAGTCCCGTTCCAGATTTTGAACTAAATGGACGGACTGCATAGGTTTGCTATAATTAGTGTCGTTCCACCTGTCGAACTAAACTGACGGGCTGCGATGTTTTTTCTATAATTAGTCCCGTCTCCGCATTCAAACTGGACAAGTGAACTGCGATAGATTGCTCTGGTATATTATAAATGATTAGACCCATGCCAGCTTTCGAGCTGATCAGTTGGTTTGTGATGTTCTGCTGTGGATTTGGACGCGTGAGATCCGCAGATGTCTAAAACTATTTAAAAGTTAAAAACCTCATTCAAAGAAATCATAAGTATTTAAGTTAGCTAGTTTGAAAAATCTTGAAGCGTTGTAGAATTTCTGGTCAATAAAAGATGCGTCTGTTTGCAGCAGAATCTTGGACAGAACGGAAGCAATCTGCTTTTATCTTTAGGAAATATAAAGCCAGTTTCAATGTTGCAAGGGAAACTAATATTCCGTTATTAAATATTCATGTAATAACTTTTCGACAGACCTTAAGCATTTCGGAACTATCAATAATAAGCATATGCTCAGCAGATGTCCATATTGTTAAAGAAGTTTTATCTGTACACCATTACTTAACTTAATTAAATTGCATATCAACCCATTTATTTCTCAAAATCTTCACGCAAAAAAAACCCCAAAAAAACATCACCCTTCTCTTTCATGTGAATCTTCGGTAACTTCGGACTTATTCTCCAATTAATTTTACACCAAACGCCAAAGATTACCAGTATTTGTGTATTAGTTAAATAAATAACACCGTAATATTAAATATAAAATGGATTGGGGGTTTGTAATATACTGTTAAGTCTGCTTCTTCCTATTCTTTTTCTTCTTTTTCTTCCTCGTTCTCGTATTCTACTTTTTCGTCTGTTTTGGGTAATCGTTTTTTCGTTTTCCTTGCTTCTTTTTTTTTTTCGTCTTCTACTTCTCCGTTTTTTTTTTTTTCGTCTTTCACTTCTCCGTCTTTTTTTTTTCGTCTTCCGCTTCTCCGTTTTTTTGTCTTTCACTTCTTCGTCTTTTATTTTCGTCTTACACTTCTCCGTCATTCTCTCTCTTGTCCGTCTTCTTTGTTTTCGTTGTCTTGATCATGTTTTCTTATTATTTTTCTTTCTATTGTAACCGTTTTATTACTTTTCGTCGTTGTCTTCTTCCTTGTCTTCTTTTTCTTTTTCCTTGTCTTCTTTTTCTTTTTGTTCATTGTCTTTTCTTCTTTATCGTCTTTTCCTTCATTGTCGTCGTATTGTCTTGTTTTTTGTCATCTTCTTCTTCTGCCATGACTTTCTTTTCTTCTTCTTCTTCTTCTTGGTCAACGTCTTCATTTTCTTGTTCGTCCTTTTCGTCGTCGTCTTCTTCTATCGTGGCTCTCCAACACTTTTATAACATTTAACATTTAATATTGTCTTTTTGTAATTGCTTTTAAACATTTTTCCACCATTCATTTACTTAAGTGTTCCTCAGTCGGTGATGCATCAATTTCTTCCGTTCTCCTCTTTTGCAATTATCATTTTTCCCAACCCACTTTTCCCTATTATATGCTCTAGAATTTCAATTATCTCTTTCTGATGTTAAATATAATAGTCCTTTTTGTTTCCATTTCCTCAAAATCTTCGTAGTTGCGCATACGTTTGCCCCAAAGTATTCTCAGAATCATTCTGTAAAACTACATTTTTTAAGTGTTAAATGACATATAGCAATACTGATATTACATAACAGTTCAGCAATCCGTTCTTTGTAGAACGACTCGTTGTGTCAATTTTCTTCTTCATCTGGTGTTTGATTATCCTGCATTCATTGACAGATAACAGAACTGCTTTTATATGGTACTTCCGTCCTTTTTTCCTTGTAGAACCGAATTTCTATTAGTTTATGTCTTTTTTTATTCGTTTGTGATGTGATCACTCCATATTCAGTGGCATACTGCAGGTCTAATATTACATAGTACTTCATCACACTTTTCTTTATAGAACCACATATCTAATGTTTCAAGTCTCTTCTTTATCTGTGATGTTACTTTCACTGACATATAGCAGAACTGAAATTACATACCAGTTCAATATTCCTTTCTTTATAGAACCACATTTACTGACTTATATCAGGATTAATATTACATAGGAATTTAGTATGCTTTTGTTTGTAGAACCATATCTCTGATTTCAATTTTCTTCTTAGTCTGTGATGTGATTATCTTGCATTCATGATATTAAATAGAAATTCAGTACCCTTTTCTTTGGAGAACTACATGTATTTTGTTCCATACCTCTTCTTCTCCCGTGATAAAATAATTCCGCATTTAGCAGGACTAATATTGCATAACAATTCTGTACGCTTGTCTTTGTAGAACTATATTTCGGTTGTCAAGGCTCTTCATATCTGATGTGATTATCCCGCATTTGTTGACATATAGTAAAACTGATATTATAGAGCATTTCATTACACTTTTTTGTAGACCCAAATATCTATTGCTTCAAGTCTCCTTTCATCAGTGATGTGCTTATTTCGCATTCACTGACAGATAACAAGATTGAAATTACATAATATTTCGCTACTCCTTTCTTTCTAAGACCACATATGTATTGCTTCGTGTATTTCTTTCATCTGTGATTATCTGATATTCAGTTACACATAACAGGAATAATGTTACATAGCACATTTTTTACTCTTTTCTGTAAAGAACCACATTTATTTTGATTCAAGTCTCATCTTAATCTGGATATAATTATCCAGCAATCATTGATATATGGCAGGACTGATAATACATAGTACTTCAGTCCTCTTTTTTGTAGAAGCACATTTCTGTTACTTCAAGTCTCTTCTTCACCTGTGATGTGATTATCCCGTATTCATTCTCATATAACAGGATTAATGATGCAGTAATGTATTGTTTGTAGAACCATATTTTTGTTGCTTCATGACACTTATTCATCTGTAATGTTAATATCCCATAATTACTGACATATAACAGGATTAATATTGCATAACAATTCTTTATCCATTTCCTTGTTCCTAACAAATGTTTGCTATTAATTTTCTGTAAGGAAAACTAGTTTTTTATTTTTTTATTTCAATAAATGTAAAACTTCTTTTCCTAAAGCTCGTATACTGCATACTGGATTTGCCGACAATTTTCTTGAAACATGCCATCTTATTCTCCGTCTTCAAGTTTGGCCTAAAAAATTTCTCTTTATCTATATTTCTGAAATTAGTTAGTATATACATTGCTTACATTATTCGGAATGTTGTCCTCATATTTATTGCTATATTCACGAAGTTTCGGTCGTTGTATGCTCCGGCCTTTTTAGATTATTGTAATTTTGCACTACATTATTTCAATCGCTGGCGTATAGTGTTCTCATTCTAGGTGTCATGTCTTTGTTATCTCCCTTTAACTCAACTCTCTAAGTTATTTGTTCACCATTGCTGTAGCTAGATACTGAAATCAAAACTCATGGCTGGACACTTGGCCCAGTGGATAAAGTTAGTTAGATCCAGCGTTTTGAAAGAGTTTTGGATTCAATACCTAACTACAGCAAGGTGAATAAATAACTTCGAGAGTAAAGTTAAAGATAGATAGATAAGATATTGTTCATGAAACGATAACAATATACCATAGTGACCGAATTAAACGGTTCGTCCTGAAATTCCAATCCCCTGAAGAAGGCCGGCTCATAGACTGTCCGAAACGTCGTGAATATGGCAATAAAGATGGAGACAACCGTCCTAACAATGTAAATAAGGTAACAAATTGGTGTCTGAACATATCGTTAACAGAATTAATGCATTCTCAACAGACGAATGGTCTAACATATATCTAAATTCTGAATATTAATATTTACTTCAGTTTTGTGTGATTGCCTCAAGTACTTTCTCTCGGAGTGGGAAAGTAGACAGAGTATTCATTTTCGCTCAAGTCGAAAGTGAGCAAAGTGATAAAGCAATTCCTTTGAGACTTGTTCCTTTAAGACCTGGTCGATTATGGCTCACCACAATTTCCAGCCCTTCGTTACTCTTAGTAAATATTATTTGCTCTCTCCTCTAATTTTTGATGCGCAACCTTATACACAATCGCGTTAGGTAACACGCTGCTTTGCCGTGTCCCTCTTGCCTTCAGTATGTCTTATGAGTGTCAAAGTTATGAAGCCCCCTTTCTTCATTATACGCTCTAGAAAATCCCATTTTTGTTTTATGTATTAAGTTTAAATTTCCCATTTGATTCCATTTTTGTGTAATATTGCCTCATTCTTCACATCATTGCTCCATGGTTTCTCAGCATCCTTCTGTAGAACTACATTCTGTTACCTCAAATATCTTCATGTATTACATTATTGTCCGACAATTCCTAATATATAAGAGAACCGATATTACGATATTCCTAATATTAAGCACTCTTTTCTTTTTTTAATGAAATTTTCCGGTCTTAATACATTTGGAATGCACCTTTCGCTATCAATGTGTACCTTTGGATTTCGGTGTCCCATTTTCTGTCCTTTATTAAAGCACTTTCTAGCTATTTAATGCTTTGTATTTGCTTGATTTTGTTATCAACAATTTATAAATCGCAAGTTGGTTATTCTTTTTTCCTGACAATGATGCATTCTGACTTCTTATACTTAATGTTTAGCATGAAAGAGAATTTAAACTTTCGCATACTTAAGAAACGAGTTTACTCAAATAGATCATATTGAATTGATTACAAAAATGACCTATTCTGAAAGGGCGTATAAGTTTTTGGCAGATTAACACATCTTTTCTGCTTATAAATTAATTGTATTAATGAACATACCAAAAACGATGGCGTAAAGCATACGCCCGTAATTCTACGCAGGCAAATATAATAGAAGTTTACGTTTTACTGAAAGATAAAAAAGACTCCCCATTTAGATCAATTGCTATTGCTGCTTTCTTCTGCAAAATTTCTGTCGGTTAAAATGAACTTTTTTCGATATAGGTTATTTCAGCGTCCTCATTGTTGTTTTAACTGTAAACTTGAATACTTTCAAGCTTTCTATAATACTAATATCAAACATGATACATATATTTAAAGCTTTCTCCGTGACTTATATATTATTTGAAATTTGGAGCTTCCCACTCTTCATTTTTCACCCCAAGAGCGACAGGTGAGTGAAAATAATTTTCCATCTTCTAACCTTTCTAACGTTGACCGGGTGTGGCAATTCTCTCACTGCTCGATCGCTACTTCCATGAAAAATACTTGAACGAAGTACATTCCTTGATTTTCCCAGTTCTGCTCTTCACGGCCAGAATCCGCCATGCTACACACATTGAAGCAAATCGTCCTCATTTACTCCGTATTCCATTGGTGGAAAGAACGTTCCATCCGACCAGCTACTTTTCGCAAACCAATGCTTTGTGTAACAGATAACCAAGACAATGTTTTCTTGATCTCTACAATCTTAACCTATTCAAATCTAGAATTAATCGTTTTCTTCAGCTGCCTCTTACTCTGTAAAACTAACTCGAGTGGTTCTTGAGCCCTGTACAGGATGAACATTACTGTAAAAAATACATTTACACGCACACACACACAATTGTATGTGTGTTTGTGTGTGTGTGTGTGTGTGTATGCATGAGAAAGAAAGGCGAGAGACTGGGTGTCTGCTAGGGAATGATAGTACACAAATATCTGAACTTAATTTCAATCTTCAGTTTCACTAGTTTTGCCGGCGATATCTTCCAGACTTTTCAAATGATCCAGTTATCTATGTCTGAATAATAACTTTGATGTTTTTCAGCTGCTTCGTTTCATGAGCCCGGTCATCTCACTGTTCTTGTGACTTCAACGGCTCATCATAACAGACACCCGCATATTTAGGCAAGTTTTCGTCAATGCTTACAACAACTAAATACTGTTAGCTTGCTTGGATGAGTTGTTATGGATGAATTTCATATCCCCAGATTCTAATTAAGCGTTAATTACTTTCAGATACGGTGTCTAGTTTGCCTTCAAAATATTTCAGAGAAGTAAATTTAAGTTGTTTTCAAAATTCAAAATGTATTGCCTTTTGTGCTCTTTTTTCCATTAGTATTCAAATTTACTGAGATAAGATTGTGGCATTTGATTGTGATTTTGAGTGCAATCATCCCCCTTTTACTTCTGTTTGAAAAGGTGAAGATCAACTATTTTCTTTGCTACAGTGATATGAAGTACTGCAATATGTTTCAACTTGGTTAGATGATCAGTAGTTTAATAGCGTTCAGGATGTTAGGTTTGAGTCAAGTTCATGCAATAGTGAGAGATTCATGGCTTAAAATAGGTGTTAAAATTGAAATAACTATTTTTTCGTTTGCAGAATCTGTTGCACACAAATAACTTAATGGAAGTCTATTGCCCAGTCTGTGCCAAGAATAGTTCGTCACACTTTCCCATATTATAACGCCTCACCAAAAAGAATTTATGAGTCATGTGAATGTGCAATTATATTGTAAATATTCAGCAAGATGTAACTTGTAATGTAGTAGCTGTACGCGTTGTATAACAATTATTCATAAGGTAACAAAGATACATTTCCGAAAATATTGGTTAAATAGCAGGGTTGAATACCGTGTTGTGTTTTAATACATTTATATATATATATTTGCATTCACTCTTTACGAACTTTGTATTAGACACAGCTATCCAGTTTTCATTGGTTCTGGATATTTTGAGTGAGTAACTTCTATACAATTTGAGCTCCCTATAGAAAGATAGGTCGCCCAACTTAACTTGGTAAACATTGCATTATCCTGGGCCCGACGCTCTTCCTTATTTTCATCAACGACCTCCTAGATGAGATCAAGTCCCAAGTAGCCATCTACGCAGATGACACTACAATATACTCCCGCACAAGTAAGAAACCTCTCGTGGCGGACAGACATAATCTCGCTGCTGACCTTGAACGGGATCTACACTCTGCGGTTAATTGGGGCAAGAAGTGGCTTGTCAACTTCAATGTGTCTAAGACCAAGCAGTTATCTGTCAACCATCACAGGCAACCTCGCCTGTCTCCCATAAGCATGGACTAAGCGAGTCTCCCTGAGAGCAACACACTACGCCTCCTCGGCCTTACCCTCTCCTCAGACCTCAAATGGAACCAATATGTTGAATCCAGCGCTAAATCTACTGCTAAGAAAGTTGGGTTACTATGTCGATCCAGGATGTTTTTTCCGCCTGAATCCATCCTGCATATATACAAGTCAACCATCCGTCCGTGCATGGAGTACTGCTGCCATTTATGGTCAGGCGCTCCTGCCGTTCTCCTCAGTGTTCTCGACAGGCTCAAAAGGAGAGTCTGTAATGTGATAGGTACTGATATGGCGGCTCGATTGCAGCCACTTCCCCACCGTCGAAATGTGGCCTCCCTTTGTCTGTTCTATAAATACTTTCATGGCTTCTGCTCCAACGAACTTAAGTCACTGGTGCAACCAGACTGGCAACTGGGTCCCACCCATTCACAGTCAGGTTAGTTAAATGCAGACGACAATTCTACTCCTTCAGCTTCTTCTTTCGCACTTCCCGCCTGTGGAACTCGCTCCCATATTCTTGCTTTCCTGACGGCTACAACCTCCAGAAATTTAAATGCAATGTCAATACTCCTCTATTAACCACTGGACTCTAGCTCTCTTTCCACCCCCGTACATCCTTCCCTTTCTCTCCACCTATGTATCTGTCATCGCACCTGCATTCTCAGCTTTCTATTGCTCCTTTCTAACTAGTTTGTACTCCTCACTCTTTTCTAATTAATCTTTTTACAGTTATGTAGCCCCCCCCCCCGCTCATCAGTGGCATTTCTGCCTTGCTCGGGGTGAAATGAATTAACGCTCATTTCAGTAAGAAGCTAACTAGCAACTAATACGTAAAACTTACAACTATTGCGCTGTGGGATATTAATAGTATATATGCTTTATAATGTATCAAAGTTTTTCTCGACAATATTTACTGAACACAGATAGTTAAGCAAAAAGCTAAAAATGTAGAAAATTGATAGGGATTGGTAGTTAATTTTATGCATATTTAAAAACTGTGAATTCTAAGAAAAAAATTTTGAGACAAAATGTCATGCAATATTATATACTTGCCATTCTCACATTTATTAAACATTTCTGCGACATCTGGGCTTGGGCTTCTGATATTAATTTATCGATTCTGTCAAGAATCTATAAATTAATAAAGTATCTGCAATATCATTATTCGTCATTTGGCATTTCGGGTTCAGTCCCTTTCCTACCGCCGTCACGTAGCTACCTTTGCTTTTCATATAAATACTTTCTTTTGTAACTACTGTGGTGAATTTTCCTAACTTGTATCTCAACTTCATAAATTTAGGCTCAGTATTACATTAACATTGCATCGTGTTGTAATGTATATAGTCTCAGAATAAGAATTCGGGGAGCTGAATTAGAATTCCAGTTGAAATTTTTTTCATTCACTTACGTAGAATTAACTTTCAGAAAGGTATGACTTCATCTATTTTCCATGAGTTGGATAACAGGACAGATAAGGTTATGTATTCTTGGATGGAAACCAGTCTACCACAGAAAGAAATGGCAACTTACTACAGGAAAATCTTTTGTCCAGTTAGGTATGTCTTGAAGGACACATGATCACCCAAGCGTGTATCACGCATGAAAGTTAACTGAATGAATCATTGGCAGTTATGCATCGCAATTTTTGAAATTGCAAAGTGTATGCTTTGTTTTTATGTCATTTCTTCCCTAGCAATGTTCGATCGTAGAACTCTCTTTCAGCTTCTTACTTTAGTGTAAAATACGACCTTAAAATGTAAGTGTAACATTATATACTGTCTTCTGTAAACTTGGTCATTTAATATATCTTCTGACATCAACGGTTTATCAGTTTCATTCACTGTTTAATCCCTTGTGGCTTATTGGCTTTATCGTCTAATTTGGGGTGTTGTTATTTAAGAACAACTCGAAGAAGATCGGTAAATGCTGCAGAAAAATTCTACAGAATATTAATTTAATCCAAAATAAGCGATAGAAACTTCATATACCAAGCAGTAAGGAAATCATATTTTGTTTGGATCATTTAGAATATTTAGAGTGGGATGCAGAATACTGTCCCAAATTATACAGAGCATTCATTCAATCCAAACTGAACTATAACTTCATATACCATTCAGCAACGAAATCACTTCCAAATTCATAGCCCTACCTAACATGAAGGCTTCAGATTGGCACTTGAAGCAGTTAGAACATCTGTAGATATTGTGTATGTAGAAAGGGACGAATCTCGACCAAAATGTAAACGGAACAAACTTATCCTACAATACGATATTATGTTAAAAATAAGTTCCTGCAATCACTTTAGACACTATGATGTTGAGTGGGTATATCATCCAACTCTTTATGAATCCTATTCACTGTCCTTAGATTGACACCCAAACTCTCTAAAATGTTTGTCTAAAAGTTTTCGGCAGAAATGCTAAGCAGTACAACATGCCATTCCAAATTTCTGACTGCAAATTATAGTATGGTGCTCTCTTTCACACTTTTCACCTACTGACCCTACTATACTGTGCCGGAGTAAACTAAAAATATAACATGGCGACACTTTAATGATCTCGCCTTCTATTGTAGAACAAAGTGCGTAAAATATTTGATCTAGAACAAAGTAGTACACTTTGTACTATGGAAAGGACGTCTCCCTCACATCTGTGGAACATGCAGTAACTTGCACAACTAGCAATTTTGCTTTTGCATCGCCTCGTCCTAGTATTTTTTCTTTTTTAAACAACAACCTCTATAAAATGTGCTAAAAATTACAATAAACTGAAATATCGAAAAAAAAAAAAAGAATTTTACGACTTAACGAAAAGAGTAATTAGATTAACTGCAAATGGCTTATTACATAAAAATTGACAAGCCATAAACTTTATTCCGAATCGTGTTAGAATAAATATCAACCTCAATTTTAGCTTTGGCCGCTGGTGAGTATATTCGCGTGTGTGTATTAATGCAACACTCAATTACTCATGTAAATATTCACTGCGCAGTTTTCTATATTCTTTTTTATGCCCAACAAAACCTATATCAGGCGTGCAGAGGCAAATATTTATCGAATTTTGTATAACCAGAGGGTGGGAAAGCATTTCTCCCACTTATTTAATGACATTTACAAATTTACAACATATATATGTGAGAGAATATATATTTTTAGTAGTGCTAGCTAAAAGGTATTGCGCATCGAGGCTAGGTAGAATGTAAATTTAAAAGACGTAAATGAAGATTGGTTAGATAGGCAGAGGTGGGGGAGACTGTTAGGGACAAGTTGACATGCAAAGATGAGAAATACCAGTGCATTCACTTGTCTTACTTCTACTGTCACGTTATTCATGGCACAAATGTGAAACACAATAAAAGGTAAGTGGAAAATGGGACTTCGGAAAAATGGAATAGGAATAGCCTTTAATGGAAAAAATTATATATATATATTACTGAGTTGTGGTAATATTTAGTGCCAAGGTTGTTATTTTCATTAGTTTTATTGATAAAATATATTTCAGACAGCAGGTTATTCATCGCAAAGTGGACGATATCGGGGTGAAAATAGAGCGTTGATAAACACAAAGAGTTTCTCATTTTAACTGAGCAGGTTTATACCGACTTCGAATTTTCCTGAGGACATCGTTGTTATATTTTCCCACATCAAGATTTTGTTGCAGTTCGGTCCCGATTTTATCTTAAACATTTTTGTGGGAATGGTCTTGTGTGATTTATATATATATATAAGTAGTTACAGTCTTAAAATGTGGTCATTTTTTGACTTCCTATAACTTTTTAAATTTTTTTCATAGCCATTCATTTAATTTACTATTTAATTTAAATTGCTAATTGGTTATATAAATAAGTATTAATATTCCTTAATTTTATTTATTAATTATCTTTGCAATCAATAAATGTTGCATTTTTCAATCAAAGAGTCAGTACCTTATATCAATAGTTTAAAAAATGGTAAAATAAAATTGTAATATTTGTCTATATTTCTGAGATGATGTATTGTAATTATTTACATTGTTCAGGCTGTTGTCGTCATCTTTGCTGCCATATTCACAACTTTATAGACGTTGTACACTCCGACCTTCCTCGGGTGATTGAAATTTTTAAGGGAACACTTTTATCCACTAAAGTACACAGATGATAAAAGAGTTGGTTAGACACTTTGACTTAATCTAAAGAGTTTTGAGTTGAATACCTGGTTACAGTATTGGTGAATCCAAAACAACGAGAACAATCTTACCCAGTGGTCAAAACAATGGGGTTTACATCGAAATTCTAACGATATAAAGATCGGAGCGTACAAAGAACGAACTTTTGGGAATATGGCAATAAAATTAAAGACTACAGTCCGAACAATGTAAATCATATTGGAATATATATTAGGACTCTGAATAAGTTCATGATGATTTTTCATGAAAAGTAATGTTTTATTAACAAAATGTAGTAAGAAACATGTGACTGAAAGTATTGTGTATCACTAACTACTTTTTCTCATCTTTCTGGCAGCATTTGAATTCCATGTTAGAAAAACAACACTTTTTTTAAAGCTAACACTGAGTCATCCAAGTTTTTGGCGTCTATATAAGAACAAAAGTGCCACCGATCGTAATAAGTGAAAATCTGACGAGACATGACTGGTGAATACGGCGAGTTTGTTAGGGTTTTCCATTTAAGCGTTTCCATGAAGGTTTTCTCCTGTTTTGCAGCATGCGGCATTTGTTGTATCTCTGCTCGTATAACGGATGCTTTTTGTTCAAACGCATCACTTGTAGTTGATAAAGATCTTCTCGGGTGGTTTCGGTCAGTTTGAGCAGATGAACCCACCAGATGCAGAGCAGAAGCTTCGAACCATGGATATCCTGCTTTGATGCCTATATTTATGCATGGCCGGGCTTATCTCACGATCGTATACGATTAAGCTTATAGTAGTGTATCCTCTTTTTAAGGCCGGTCACGTTACGACGCAAAAAAAACTTTCTTTTTCTGCCGTTGAAACAAATGATCACGTGATATGACACTTTTCGGCGTCTCTTCGCTTAAACTTGTACGGCACCAAATGTCCTTGCTTTTGAAACCTTCGGAATGATTTCGAATGTTTCAAAACTGTGGTGTAATTAACTCCTAATAATTCTTCAAGTTCAGCTTTCTCATGACATAAGTTTTCATGAAGTAATGCCTCTAATTCTTTATCTTGAATCTTCTTTCATTCCGCCAAAACGTTATTTATCTTCAGCAACTAATTTTTAATTTTTGGATCGTCTGAACCAATGAATGCATGTTGCTTCCGACAGAGCGTGGTCACCGCAAGTCTCAACAAAATTTTGTGTGATTCAGCTGCATTTTTTTTTAATTAAGTAGTGTATTAGAATCCTCTGCAAATACACTTTCTTTGATATGTTTAACTCTATGAAAAACAAAGTTGTTTATACTTCGGCAAAATGACATAGACTGAACTCAAGGTTGTTTAAAGTATTTCCTTACTGATGAATTACCATTTAAAACTACACGCACGCAGTTCTGGGAAAGCCCATCTGTTGGAAAACAGCAATAACTGATTCAAGGTCGTTATATAAACACGTTTTTAATTATAGAGATAGGTTTATGGCCATATCCTTATGAAATACCATTTATACGATCACCGAGAATAAAGCAACCCTTGATCATTATCTAGTTGACCTTTGGGGAAAACCAGGTTCATTTAGCGGTTTTATGTGCGGGGTGTAATGGATAACTGCTCGGGGTTGAAACTTGGCTTTCTGAGTTCTGATTCCGGTCGTTTTAATAATATACATTAACGCAAAAATATATTTGAGAAAAGATTCCCACTATCTATAGGTTAATTAGTAGAATTTGAATCAATAAATTATTACTACCACTCCATATCACATAGCAATCAGGTATTCTCTTCTCTGTTTACAGCAACATTTTCCTGCTTCTAATGTCTCCTTTGTCATGCCAATTCGACTTCAGATCTTAATGTTCCACTTTCCGTCCTCTGTAAAAAGAGGTCATAAGTAGTTACATTTCTGTACCTGCTTGCTGTAAGTATCAGCAGACTGTAATTGGCATTTTATGCATTTTGTACTGATGGCCATGCAGTCAGGTTTCTTGTAGTTTATTTGTAGTTCTTTCTTTCCGTTTTTTCAGCTACAGAACATTAATTTGATCCACGTTTCATAATAGAAATTTTCATATAATAATCAACAACGGAATCATTTCCAAATTCATTTCCCAAACTAGCATTTTAGTTTGGGAAATGAATTTAGAAATGATTTCGTTGTTGATTATTATATGAAAATTTGGTGCTTGAACATCTGTAGATATTGTGTACGCAGACGGAACAAACTTACCCTACAATACAACATAAGACTAAAAACAAGTTCCTGTAATCCTGCATACATTGTCACATTTGATCCCAAATGCAAAAAGACTCTTCCGGCAAAATGAGCCATAAAAATCGTTAGAATCAAAATGAAGCCTATCGTTCAAGAAGCAAAAATACGTTTATCGAGAATTCATAATACAATCATACGAAATATAACTCCTTGTATCATAAGAAAATAAATCTAAGTCTCTGAAAACATCATAATACAAATATGCAAGCACTTATATTCCAAGAGAAATTATAAAAAAATAAAAATCAATTATCCAGCTCATAGATAATCAGATAGATTTAAATAGAAAAATGAACCAGTATGTAAAACAATGTATAACAAGGAATGAAAAGGAAACATTTGCCAAATGAAATCTCAGTTTTTACTACAAATTTTTCTGCAACAGACTCTGCACATGAATTGATCTATGGAAACGAAAATTTAAAAATGAGTAATTTTATTGACTTTCTATTTGTTATAACAGCCAAAGAATTTGTTTTAAAAATTGACAAATTATTGCTGGTGAAATTGGTATGCAGAACAAATTTCTTGTTCAACAATAAATAAATAGTGCGATGCTTGATTCTTAACTAAGTTACGTATAAATTAAAGGAATGATCACGCAGATTCCGCTGAAAAGTTTGCTCGAAATGAAACCGTTGATAATATACATTTTGGATTACTTATGTGGACCTGAAAAAACGATTACACAAAGGGAAGAAAAGCGTTGGAGCGACAACGCAAAAAATAAGTTTCATATAATAAAACTGTTCTTGGCTGACTGGAAGTTGGTGTGTAGAAAAAGAAGAAAGACCGAAGTAATATTGGCTCGCCTGCACATAAGCCGCACTGGACTCTCCCGTTCATACTCAAGAATGAATGAAGATCAACCCACATGTATAACATGCCATGACACACAGACGGTAAAACACATTTTAATTAAATGTACTCCCATAGCGCGTATAAGACATAAATATTATAACAAAGCTAATTGATGTGTTTGAACATTATTTTGTATCGATACTCGTATTTAAGTAGATATTCTGTTTATAATCAAACATTATTAAATATTTATTTCAGAGCAAAGATTGTCGATAGGTCTAAGACGCGCCAGATCACATGGTGGCTCACCCTATGTGAAAAAGGTTTGCAGATTCGAATCCTGCCGAAGGACACACATTTTTGTAACAAAAATTTATCGTAAATAATCAGGCCGGTAGAAATAAGTATATCATACTGTTTGATTATAAACAGAATATCTACTTAAATACGAGTTCAAAAAAGATGTTCAGTCATATCATTTCAAATTATCGATTGTTTATAACCGGTTTCGTTAATTTCCGTAATATATATATATATATATATATATATATATATATATATATATATAATTATATATGTATATTACGCTCACGTAAGGGGGAATTTTTGAACTCGACATTTTTAATTTTTAAAATTATAATAATTTATAACGTATTCATGTATGGTTGTATGAACTTAATAGGTATTTTATGGCATGGGGACACTTAGTCAAAATTTCTGTTCTTTCATTCAGTAATAAATTTTTGTGTGGGAATAACATAATAGCTAACTTTTCTTCCTGGCACAATTTGCATATTTTGCCACCGTTTTAAGGCTTGGCTGCTTTCACTATACTCCACGTTATATCTTGTTCTTTTCCATATTTTAATTTCAATTTTCATACGTGGATAGCTAATTTTGTACAATTTTAAAGATTTTCTATTTTAAATGTAAACCTGTGATTGAACCTTCTGCTCTATAAGTGTCTTTGGTTGATCCCAAATATTTTTTGACCATTTAAGTCATGTAATTTTGCTTTGTAAATAACCTCTTTTGTATTACAAAGTCCTTGCAGTTACATTTATTGATAATGATCTCTTTTTGTACAATGCTATTTAAATTTCTGGCGTTTTGTTT